>CM046657.1:3717641-3895141 GCA_025594165.1 Tamias sibiricus
CAGCGTGCAGCTCCCCGTGCCTGCGTCGGGCACCGCGGGGCGGGCAAGGAGAACCCAGGAGCTGCAGCTGGGGACGTCCCGGCTGGGCCACTGCTCCTGGAGTGATAGCAAAGGAGGGTGCCGGGGCTGGGCAGAACCTGAGTGTCCCGAGGCTCTGTGTGGCCCCGTGTGGCCCACGGCGGGGCGTCACGCGGGCCAGCTCATGAGCCCACCAGCGCCTGAGGCCCGTGCAGGCCGCCCGTGACAGCGAGGCGGCGTGTGTCGTGAGGCGAGCCTGCGGCGAGCGTGTCCTCCATCTGCTTTTCAGCAAGTTCACGGGCAACTTCTTCTACAACTACATGATGGGCATCGAGTTCAACCCCCGCATCGGGAAGTGGTTTGACTTCAAGCTCTTCTTCAACGGACGCCCCGGGATTGTTGCCTGGACCCTCATCAACCTGTCCTTTGCAGCTAAGCAGCAGGAGCTCCACGGCCAGGTGACCAACGCCATGGTCCTGGTCAACGTCCTGCAGGTAAGCCCACAGCGTCGAGGGCGGGAGCGCTGACCCCGGGGCCTCGGGAACCCTTCCTTCCAACCACCCGTGGGGCCTCCCCGTCCCCTCCTGGCCTCAGACCCTGCGACAGGGACTCCCCCCGACCCCAGGCATGGCAGGAAGTGTGGGAAGAGCCGGCAGTGCCATCGCGGGGTTCTCTGTGGCCCCCGGGCCGCCTGCGCGGGCGTCGGGGTGGCGGTGGCCAGCGCGCTCCTGTCTTGCAGGCCATCTACGTGCTTGACTTCTTCTGGAACGAGACCTGGTACCTGAAGACCATCGACATCTGCCACGACCACTTTGGCTGGTACCTGGGCTGGGGCGACTGCGTCTGGCTGCCGTACCTGTACACCCTGCAGGTGTGAGGAGGTGGGCGGGCATGGCTAGCCTCTCGGGGACGCGGGGACTAGCCCCACAGGGCACCGTGCAGCCCCAGGCCCCTAGGGCCAGCCCTGAGCGGGCCCTGCACCATGTGCCAAGCTGTGCTCGCTGTAGAGGAGCCTGTCCCTGGGGGCCGCGGAGCTGCCCCGTTCCTAGGAAGGAGGGCAGGCTCTGTGCCGGCAGCCCCTCGCCTGACGATGGGTCCCGCCCGAGCAGCGCGCCCTGCGTGGAGAACATGAGTCAAGTGTGCGCGGGGCGCCAGAGCTGCTGGGATCCACGGCTGCCCCCCAAAGCTGTGGGGAGTGGGGAGCCGCAGCGTGGAAAGGCCCCTGGGCACCAGCTGCGGAGGTGGCGTCAGAGCCAGTCCCGGGGCGGTGACGGCAGGTGCTGGGTGGCCCCGACCAGGGCCCCAGGAGCACAGCTGCTCCTGCAGAGGGCGGGTGAGGGCGGAGGGCCTGGGCCTCGAGGTGACCGCCGTCTGCGGGGCCTGGTGAGGGCGGAGGGCCTGGGCCTCGAGGTGACCGCCGTCTGCGGGGCCTGGTGAGGGCGGAGGGCCTGGGCCTTGAGGTGACCGCCGTCTGCGGGGCCTGGCAGCCCACCAGCCCTGCTCCTCACTTGGCTGGCCGCGGGCTCGCCGGGCCCGAGACTGAGCCCCACTCCCAGGTGTAGAACCGTCGGGGCACAGCCCTCTCCGGGACTCGGCCTTGGTTAGTTGCCTGAGGCCAGCACTGCCCTCTAGATCGGTGTTGTTTCCAGGCCAGCGCGGGCCAGGGTCCGGTCCCCAGGCCAGGCTCCTGCCCGTGTCTTCGAGGCGCGGCTCACCCGTCCCTCTGCCCCCAGGGCCTGTACCTGGTCTACCACCCTGTGCAGCTGTCCACCCCCCACGCCATGGCTGTCCTGCTGCTGGGCTTGCTGGGCTACTACATTTTCCGGATGACCAACCATCAGAAGGACCTCTTCCGCCGGACGGATGGACGCTGCCTCATCTGGGGCCGGAAGCCCCAGGCCATCGAGTGCACGTACACGTCGGCCGACGGGCAGAAGCACCGCAGCAAGCTGCTGGTGTCGGGCTTCTGGGGCGTGGCCCGCCACTTCAACTACACGGGCGACCTGATGGGCAGCCTGGCCTACTGCCTGGCCTGCGGCGGGGGCCACCTGCTGCCCTACTTCTACGCCATCTACATGACCATCCTGCTCACCCACCGCTGCCTGCGGGACGAGCACCGCTGCGCCAGCAAGTACGGCGCCGCCTGGCAGCGCTACACCGCCGCCGTGCCCTACCGCCTGCTGCCCGGGGTCTTCTAGGGCCGCCACGCGCGCGGGAGCCAGGCTGGGGGCGGCGTCCCTGCCCGCCCCGGGGCCTCGGCGGCCTGTCTGTGAGGGGAGCGCGCCCGGCCCCTGTGCCAAGGGCTTCTGGTTCGCAGCTGTCTCGTGCCGCGCACACTGGCTGTCTGCTCCGCCCCCGAGGGCAGGGCGCGGCCTCCGTGACAGTTCAGTGGGAGCCCCGGCTGCCGCTGTGCCCGGACGAGCCCGCAGCTGATGCCAGGCAGGCCATCTTGTCCCCGAGGCGAGGACGGCACCGGTGCTTGCTAGAGAAAAGCAGAGGGGGGCCTGTACGGGGTGCAGGGTGCCCAAGCCCACCCTCACCGCCTGCTGTGTGGCCGCGGGCTGGCCCTAGGGACGTGCCTCCTTCGCAGCGTGCACACTGGTAACTGGTCAGCAGGGGCCCGAGGGGCAGTGCAGGGCCGGGGCTCCTGTTTCCATTCCCAGGCTTCTGGTTGGTGTCCTTTTGCTCCTACTGCACAGCCACCGGGGTGTGGCATGGGGACCCAGCCAGCACGGCTGTGGCCCTTCTGAGATGAGACCACGGGCTCCCCGTGCCAGCTCCCGGAATGCCGCTCGCCACCCTCGGCCGCCTGCCCTGCGGCCGGCGTGTCCTGCTTCCAGTGACCCTGTGTGGGCTGTGGCTCAGACAGAGCCATCCCAGAGCCTCGGCCACGCCTTCACGGAGTCCCCGCCTCGGGGAGGGGTTCCTTCCAGGGCTTTCCTCGCCAGCACTGTCCCCAAACTCAGGGTTTTCCGAAAAGCTCTCTCTCGGCCTGGCTGCACAGCACCGCCGCTCCTCTTTGTATTAAACGTTCCCTGTTCAAGTAGACCTCGTGTGCTCTGTCTCCCGGGTGGCCTCGTGTGCTCTGTCTCCCGGGTGGCCTCGTGTGCTCTGTCTCCTGGGTGGCCTCGTGTGCTCTGTCTCCCGGGTGGCCTCGTGTGCTCCGTCTCCCGGGTAGTCTCGCCCGTCCTGGGGCGGTGCCTGGGTGCAGAGGGGAAGGCATTGACCCGGTGCCTGGGTGCAGCACCCAGTGTAGGCCCCCAGCAGGCCCTCGGGGAGCCCTGTGCCTCCCCACGGTGGGGAGTCTGCCGCCGTCACCAGGGGAGAAGCCACGCTTGGTCACTCGCCCAGCAGGCGGAGGCAGGAGCCAGGGAGTGGGCGAGGCCGCCTCTTGGAGAGCTGGAGAGCGGGCAGCAAGCCTGTGCCCACGCCCCAGGGCGGCCTCGCCTGCTTTGGGTTTAACTGGCTGACAGCTGCTTCCAGAGCCGCCCTGTGGGGCCTGCCCAGGCCGGCTCCAGCGGGGATTCCTGGTGCCCCACCCTGCCCATCTGATAACCAGGGGCCAGGCAGTCCCAGGTGCTTCCTCTTCTTTCCAGACAGGAAACCAAGCCTTTTTGAGGAAGCTGAGGTATGGTTGTGGGCTCAGGTCCCGGGCCCTGCTGCCCACATTTGAATTCTGACACTGCCCTTTAAAGGCTGTGTGGCCTTGAGCAGGTGACCAAGCCTCTCTGTGTCTGGGCTCCCTCACTGGAAGGGGGGTGCGTTATCATCTTGCTGCCTTGCTGTGAGCAGGGTTTCCCAGACTCGTCTGCAGGTGCTCCGGGCTCAGGGGACACGGGCCACACAGGCTGCTCCCACAGCCACCAGACCTCACCCTGCTCCTGGCCCGAGGCCGGGTCCTCCCCGGGCCAGGTGTGCCAGCCCCTGCTGTTGGCGGGGTACAGGTCGTATCCAGTGGTTGGACAGGTCACAGCCTGGGCCTCTGGGAACGTGGTCCAGCCTGTGTCCCCCAGGGGACACTGCTCCTGACAGAGTGCTGTCCCTTACGCCCACCAGGCACCAGACAGGTCAGACCTGCGAGGGAACCTGCAGGGCGCTATGGGAGTGGCCACCCGTGAGGAGGTGGGGGCAGGGGGCCTGTCCTCCCGCAGCCTTGTGACACAGGCAGACTCCGCCCGCTGGCCCCAGCAGCAGACGTCCCTCCAAACCTGCTCTCGGACCACCTCCGGGGACACGGTGACCCAGTAGCACTAGCTCCCCTCTGTCCCCAGGGGAGCTGGCAGGTGGCACCCACAGCAGTGACGACACCTCGGGTCCCTCCAGAAACCCAGCCTGGGTTTGAAGCAACTCGCCCCAACGATGCATGTGGGTGGCGGAGGCGCGTGCAGACCCGGGGTCTCGGTTTCTGTCCTGCCGCGGGATGGGGCCGAGACAGGTGGTGGCACAGCCTGTGACCACGGCTGGTGACGAGGCCTTATGATTTCAACGCTGCCAAGAGAGATGTCCTCACCTCAAGAAGTGAGCAGGTGAGCGTGGGCAGCCCAGGACGCCCCTGCCCTGCACGTGCCCTTGGCCTCGTGCCCGGGGCTGCCCCTCCCCCAGCCAGCCCCGGATCCCAAACGGTCAGCAGGAGCCGGCCCGAGCTGGACACACACACACGTCTTGTTCTCATCGTCATGCCCCAAACAACACAGTGTGACAAGCTTCGGGGGAAAGCCTGGGCTGCGTTGCGTCCCGCGGGTCCCCAGAGGAGCTGGCTTAAAGCGCGGGGCGCGACTGCAGGGGTCCTGCGTAAACACGACGCCTTTTTCTATAAGGGAGCAGAGTGCCGTGGACGTGGTGACCACGTCTGTACATAATCTGTCATTTAAAAATAAGGTTTTAGAAATACGGGGCCGGGGCTGGGGCTCAGTGGGGGAGTGCTCGCCTGGCACGTGGGCGTTGGGTTCGAGCCTCAGCATCACACGAAGAGGAATCCCTAAAGGTGCTGCGTCCATCTTCCACTAAAAACCATTAAAGAAAATACTAGTGACCAGTGAAGATCTGAAAACTCTCACCTTCTCCTGCAACCAGAAGGGTTTTCAAAGCCGTGAATGCCCAGCGATGGCCCTCTTGGAAGTTTATCCCAGGGAGACGAGAACCCTGACCCAGCAAGGGACTTGCCAGAACCTTCTAAGCAGCTTCGTGCATGGTCTCCAAGACTCGGAGACCACCGGCTGTGTTCCCGGGGCTGAGCGACGTCCGCACGGGACTCCTACTCAGCCCCACCGCCACGTGGAAGAATGTTGAGGAAATTCTGTTACCACTGTGGGGAACTGCGTGGAGTAGCTTTTCAAATTGTGCAGATTATCTCAAAATAAAATTTAAAAAAAAACAACATAATGCATCACAGCGCCCCACCCCCACCCCCCCCCGCCCTGCCTGGGGCCGACCCTGGGTCCCAGTGGTTACCATGGTTACCAGCAGCCCTGGCCGTACACACAGGTTCAAGCCTCCAGGTGGATCTGTGATTTGGGAACAGGAACGACAGGTCGTGTGCTCGGCTGTGCTACAGCTTTCTTCACTCTTAAAAATGATCTGTGGCTCCGTCGGCGACGGTCCTGTCGTTGAGAGTTCCATGAATTCTGTTAGGTAGATGCACTGAACAAGCCCCTCTGTTATTCAAAACGCAGTCGCAGGTTTTTTTCATGGTCTTCTGCACTTGACACCAACACGCAGGCCCTTGAACTTGCTGGTCATAGGATCCAGCACTCTGAGCAAACAACTAATTGGAAAGTGAAGGTTTTCATGCCATTTACTAAAACACCAAGATCCGCAATAAAACCTCACCGTGGTAGAAGACCTGCAGACACCGAAGACCAGTACTAGGTCTTGTTTGAGCAGATCTGACCATGTCCATGTACCTGGAGACTCAGGGGTCCCCGAACCACAGCAATTGGGGGAAAGAAGGATCTTTTCAATAAAGCAATGAAAAATTTTAAATATGAAAAAGTTTGGGTTAAATGTAGACTCAAATGGAGAAAATGAGTTTTCATCACAACTCACATCATATATGAAATGGAGATGGATTGCTAGTCTACGTGGAAAAAGTAAACAAGATCTCTTTTTAAAAAGCAAAGGAGCCGGGCGCGGTGGCGCACGCCTGTCATCCCAGCACTTTGGGAGGCTGAGACAGGAGGATCGAGAGTTCAAAGCCAGCCTCAGCAATGGTGAGGCACTTAGCTACTCAGTGAGACCCTGTCTCTAATAAAATACAAAAAAGGGCTGGGGATGTGGCCCAGTGGTCAAGTGCCCCTGAGTTCAATCCCTGGTACCACACAAAAAAAAAAAAAAAAAAAAAAAAAAAAAAAAAAAAAAAAAGGAATGATTTGGGTTAGGTAAGGATTTACGATGAGTGATGAAAGTACTTGTCGCAAAAAGAAATTGGCTTTTCATGAAGCCGAGGACTTCTCATAGATAGGAGACGTGCCCAGGGTGGAGGGTGGGTCACAGGAGGGGGATGGCACTGGCCTTGGCACGCCCATCTGCAGGGACTCAGCCCAGAATGCAGAAGGGCCCTCACGACCTGGACGGAGGTGACCACCAGGACACGCTGGTAGGAGGGGCAGCCTTGAACCACATGACCCCTGAGCATGTGGCAACGGGCAGGACGTGGCTGGCCATTGGCTGGACGTGGCCAGCCATCCGGGAGTAGAGCCACCAGGAGCACTGCGCCCCCACCGGGCGAGGAGGGGGGCGCTGTGCCCCGACTCCAGGGGGCACAGGTTGGTGCACCCCTAAGAAAGCTGTTGGGCTCGCTGCGGGGCCCCCGGATCCGTCCTAAGAACACGACAAACAGCTGGAGGTCGCCCAGGACAAGGAAGGGTCTCCTTGTGACTCCGTCCATCGCCAAAGCCGCCACGACCTCCCCTTCCACAACCGTCCTGCAGGAGTGTGTCCAGCCCTGACCGCTCGGCCTCGGGCCGCTGCCACCCGTCACCAATCCTGGGGGCCGAGGACTGTGGCTATGAGACGCCTCATGCGACTCTTCCAACTGTGCCTTAAGCTCGCCCACCGCCCCGGCTCCTGAACGGGCTCCTGGTTTGGGGACGCGTCCGACTGCTGAGCTCTGCGGTCCCGGGTGTCACGTTCTCTGGAGATCTCCTCTGTCCTCTAGGTTGGCAGGCTCTTGGGGGAAACCGCGCACTCCTGTCCCTGGCCGGTGGCGATGTCAGGACACCCCCAGGGTGAGACAGTCACACTCCTCCAGAGACAGACAAGAGCACACACAGGCCATTGCCGGACATGGGAGGACACGGACGCCACCTAAATGTCGGCCACAGCCGAGGGAGGGAGGTGGCACAGTGAGGCGACACCCGAGGGACAGGACCGTGGCCTACAGCAGCACGGCCGGACCACCCAGACGGAGCCAAGGAAGCTGGACCGCAGGGGCCAGCGCCGCGGGGTTCCATGGTCATCCCGTCCCACAGAGAAGCAGTGTGTGTGTGTGTGTGTGTGTGTGTGTGTGTGTGTGTGGCGGGGGCTGGGGGGGGGTTCTCCAGGGCCTGGTGCCAGGCGAGGCGTTGACGTGGGAGGAGCAAGAGGGCCAGCCTTTGGGGGACCAGAAACAGCAAGCCCTGTCTCGACCTGGTCACTCAGGGCCAGTGGACGCGAGAGGCGCCCTGCTGTACACAGACGCTCGCCCGCCTTACAGGTCGCCGCCTTGCCCGCCGAGGAAGAAGGGCCAGGCCGCACAGCAGGCCAGCGCAGAGGCCGGGCCCTGGGAGGGCCGCGGGAGGGCCGCGGGAGGGCCGCGGGCCGGATGGTGGGGCAGCAGCAGCAGCAGGGCCACTAGGCGCTGAAGCAGTGGCTTTTTGCAGAGATGCTGGGGGTGGAGGCGCTGACCCTGCAGGAGTCCCGGGCAGATGGACAGAGGGGCACCACGGGGCCCAGGCTGCAGGCGCGACCATGCTGGCTGACCACAGCCCGTGGCCCCACTGTGTGGGGGGGCTTGCTGGCTCCTCAGGCCAGCCGTGTGAGGCAGGTCAGCTCCCCACTGTCCCCTCTCCCCACAGGAGAAACAGCCTGCGGCCTGGAGTCCGCCTGTCACAGCAGGGGTGGCGCTGACTCCCTCCCATAGTCCCGCGCGCTGTGCTCCATCCAGGGCCCCTGACTTTGGGCTGGGATAGGCTTCTAATGGTCCTGGGGCTCGGCGTCCACGCCCCCGGGTGCTTACAGCAGGAGGGGGGCGTCTCCCAGGGTCCTCGGGGTGGGCGCCAGCAGCCGGCCGGCCTGGTCCTGCAGGTGCCTAGGGAGATGGCGTAGGAAGCCGGGCTGTCGGAGCCGGCTGTGCTGCCGTGAACCCCTGTCAGCACCCTGACCTGCAGAGGCAGCCCAGGGGCCTGTGGAAGCCCGGTTTCCGGAGGGCTGGCCTGTCCTAAATAGGGCGTGTGGCCTTCTCCACGCTGACCTGCCCACCCACTCCCTGCGGCCCCGGCGTTTCAGCCACAGTGCTGAGATGCCCTCTCACATGTGCAGGTGGTGGCCCCGCCCCGTCCCCCTGCCCTGCCCCTGCCCCGCTTGCCCTTGTGCCCGCCTGCCGGCCTGGGGGCCTCTCCACTCTCGGGTCCTCCTGGCCGTCGTTCCACCTCCCTGTTCGAGGTGAGGGCCATGATGCACCGGGGTCAGGTTCCTCAGGTCCCAGCTTTCTGCCACCCCAGGCGAAGGCCACGGGGTCTGCCACGTCCTGGGGCAGGACAGAGCCGGGGGCCACACACTCCTCGATGAGTGAGGTGGCTCTAGAACAAACAGAAATGAAAGGGTCCAGCCAAAGGGCAGCACCAGGCCCACTCCACTCCAGGCAGGGCCTGGTGTCCCGCCACCAAGGCCCTGAGGTCACGGCTGTGTCACAGCACAGAGCGATTGTTGTGCGCAAGCGTGCCAGGGCCCCAGGACAGGAGCCTGGTGCCAGTGGCCTTGCTGAGGGCAGGAAGGTGGGTGGCCTCCTGGGGGACAGACTGGGTTCTGAGATGTCGCGGTCCTCGAGGTTGTCATTAGGGGTGACTCAGATACAGGGGCCGCTGGCTCCTGGGTGAAGAGGCGCAGGGCTGAGTGGGCGGGCAGGTGCGATGTGGGTCTCCTGAGCCGTCGTGGCCCTGGGTGTCCTCGCTGCTCAGAGTCTTGGGGATTTTTTTTCTAATAGGAAGGGAACATGCCCCTGCACGAGACCAAGCACTGCTGACAAAGGGGAACAGCCGAGAGGAGATCCGGCTCCCGCAGAGGATGCAGAGGGCAGAGAGCAGATCATGGCGGAGGTGAGGGGAGAGAGCTTGGTGGAGGTGAGGGGAGAGAGCTTGGCGGAGGTGAGGGGAGAGAGCTTGGCGGAGGTGAGGGGAGAGAGCTTGGCGGAGGTGAGGGGAGAGACCTTGGCGGAGGTGAGGAGAGACCTTGGCGGAGGTGAGGAGAGACCTTGGCGGAGGTGAGGGGAGAGACCTTGGTGGAGGTGAGGAGAGACCTTGGTGGAGGTGAGGGAGAGACCTTGGTGGAGGTGAGAGGAGAGAGCTTGGTGGAGGTGAGGGAGAGAGAGCTGGTGGAGGTGAGGAGAGACTTGGTGGAGGTGAGGAGAGACCTTGGTGGAGAGTGAGGAGAGACCTTGGTGGAGGTGAGGAGAGACCTTGGTGGAGGTGAGGGGAGAGAGCCTTGGTGGAGGTGAGGAGAGAGGTGGAGGTGAGGAGAGACCTTGGTGGAGGTGAGGGGAGAGACCTTGGTGGAGGTGAGGAGAGACCTTGGTGGAGAGACCTTGGTGGAGGTGAGGAGAGACCTTGGTGGAGGTGAGGGGAGACCTTGGTGGAGGTGAGGAGAGACCTTGGTGGAGGTGAGGGGAGAGACCTTGGTGGAGGTGAGGAGAGACCTTGGTGGAGGGGAGAGAGCTTGGTGGAGGTGAGGAGAGACCTTGGTGGAGGTGAGGGGAAGAGACCTTGGTGGAGGTGAGGGGAGACCTTGGTGGAGGTGAGGAGAGACCTTGGTGGAGGTGAGGGAGAGACCTTGGTGGAGGTGAGGAGAGACCTTGGTGGAGGTGAGGGGAGAGAGCTTGGCGGAGGTGAGGGGGAGAGACCTTGGTGGAGGTGAGGAGAGACCTTGGTGGAGGTGAGGGGAGAGAGCTTGGTGGAGGTGAGGGGGAGAAGGGAGAGAGCTTGGTGGAGGTGAGGAGCTTGGCGGAGGTGAGGGGAGACTTGGTGGAGGTGAGGGGAGAGAGCTTGGCGGAGGTGAGGGGAGAGAGCCTTGGTGGAGGTGAGGGGAGAGACCTTGGTGGAGGTGAGGAGAGACCTTGGTGGAGGTGAGGGGAGAGAGCTTGGTGGAGGTGAGGGGAGAGCATGGTGGAGGGGGAGAGACCTTGGTGGAGGTGAGGGGAGAGAGCTTGGTGGAGGTGAGGAGAGAGAGAGAGCTTGGGAGGTGAGGGTGGAGAGGAGAGACCTTGGTGGAGGTGAGGGGAGACCTTGAGCAGGAGAGACCCTTGGTGGAGGTGGGGGGGAGAGAGCTGGCGGGGAGGAGGGGAGATACCTTGGTGGAGGTGAGGAAGAGACCATTTGGTGGAGGTGAGGGAGAGAGCTTGGTGGGGGAGAGAGCTTGGGAGGTGAGGAGGGAGACCTTGAGGTGAGAGAGAGACCTTGGTGGAGGTGAGGGGAGAGAGCTTGGCGGAGACCTTGGTGGAGGTGAGGGAGAGACCTTGGTGGAGGTGAGGAGAGACCTTGGTGGAGGTGAGGGGAGAGAGCTTGGCGGAGGTGAGGGGAGAGACCTTGGTGGAGGTGAGGAGAGACCTTGGTGGAGGTGAGGGGAGAGAGCTTGGTGGAGGTGAGGGGAGAGAGCTTGGTGGAGGTGAGGGGAGAGAGCTTGGTGGAGGTGAGGGGAGAGAGCTTGGCGGAGGTGAGGGGAGAGAGCTTGGTGGAGGTGAGGGGAGAGACCTTGGCGGAGGTGAGGGGAGACCTTGGTGGAGGTGAGGGGAGAGAGCTTGGCGGAGGTGAGGGGAGAGACCTTGGTGGAGGTGAGGAGAGACCTTGGTGGAGGTGAGGGGAGAGAGCTTGGTGGAGGTGAGGGGAGAGAGAGCTTGGTGGAGGTGAGGGGAGAGGAGCTTGGTGGAGGTGAGGGGAGAGAGCTTGGCGGAGGTGAGGGGAGAGAGCTTGGTGGAGGTGAGGGGAGAGACCTTGGCGGAGGTGAGGGAGACCTTGGTGGAGGTGAGGGGGGAGAGAGCTTGGCGGAGGTGAGGGGAGAGACCTTGGTGGAGGTGAGGAGAGACCTTGGTGGAGGTGAGGGGAGAGAGCTTGGCGGAGGTGAGGGGAGATACCTTGGTGGAGGTGAGGAGAGACCTTGGTGGAGGTGAGGGGAGAGAGCTTGGCGGAGGTGAGGGGAGAGAGCTTGGCGGAGGTGAGGGAGAGACCTTGGTGGAGGTGAGGAGAGACCTTGGTGGAGGTGAGGGGAGACCTTGGTGGAGGTGAGGAGAGACCTTGGTGGAGGTGAGGAGAGACCTTGGTGGAGGTGAGGAGAGACCTTGGTGGAGGTGAGGGTGAGAGAGCTTGGCGGAGGGAGGGGGAGAGACCTTGGTGGAGGTGAGGAGAGACCTTGGTGGAGGTGAGGGGAGAGAGCTTGGTGGAGGTGAGGGGAGAGAGCTTGGTGGAGGTGAGGGGAGAGAGCTTGGTGGAGGTGAGGGGAGAGAGCTTGGCGGAGGTGAGGGGAGAGAGCTTGGTGGAGGTGAGGGGAGAGACCTTGGCGGAGGTGAGGGGAGACCTTGGTGGAGGTGAGGGGAGAGAGCTTGGCGGAGGTGAGGGGAGAGACCTTGGTGGAGGTGAGGAGAGACCTTGGTGGAGGTGAGGGGAGAGAGCTTGGTGGAGGTGAGGGGAGAGAGCTTGGTGGAGGTGAGGGGAGAGAGCTTGGTGGAGGTGAGGGGAGAGAGCTTGGCGGAGGTGAGGGGAGAGAGCTTGGTGGAGGTGAGGGGAGAGACCTTGGCGGAGGTGAGGGGAGACCTTGGTGGAGGTGAGGGGAGAGAGCTTGGCGGAGGTGAGGGGAGAGACCTTGGTGGAGGTGAGGAGAGACCTTGGTGGAGGTGAGGGGAGAGAGCTTGGCGGAGGTGAGGGGAGATACCTTGGTGGAGGTGAGGAGAGACCTTGGTGGAGGTGAGGGGAGAGAGCTTGGCGGAGGTGAGGGGAGAGACCTTGGTGGAGGTGAGGAGAGACCTTGGTGGAGGTGAGGGGAGAGAGCTTGGTGGAGGTGAGGGGAGACCTTGGTGGAGGTGAGGAGAGACGTTGGTGGAGGTGAGGAGAGACCTTGGTGGAGGTGAGAGGAGAGACCTTGGTGGAGGTGAGGAGAGACCTTGGTGGAGGTGAGGAGAGACCTTGGTGGAGGTGAGGGGAGACCTTGGTGGAGGTGAGGAGAGACGTTGGTGGAGGTGAGGAGAGACGTTGGTGGAGGTGAGGGGAGAGAGCTTGGTGGAGGTGAGGGGAGAGACCTTGGCGGAGGTGAGGAGAGACCTTGGTGGAGGTGAGAGGAGAGAGCTTGGTGGAGGTGAGGGGAGAGAGCTTGGTGGAGGTGAGGAGAGACCTTGGTGGAGGTGAGGAGAGACCTTGGTGGAGGTGAGGAGAGACCTTGGTGGAGGTGAGGAGAGACCTTGGTGGAGGTGAGGGGAGAGAGCTTGGCGGAGGTGAGGGGAGAGACCTTGGTGGAGGTGAGGAGAGACCTTGGTGGAGGTGAGGAGAGACCTTGGTGGAGGTGAGGAGAGACCTTGGTGGAGGTGAGGGGAGAGAGCTTGGTGGAGGTGAGGGGAGAGAGCTTGGTGGAGGTGAGGGGAGAGACCTTGGCGGAGGTGAGGGGAGAGACCTTGGTAGAGGTGAGGAGAGACCTTGGTGGAGGTGAGGGGAGAGACCTTGGTGGAGGTGAGGAGAGACCTTGGTGGAGGTGGAGGAGAGACCTTGGTGGAGGTGAGAGGAGGAGACCTTGGCGGAGGTGAGGGGAGAGACCTTGGTGGAGGTGAGAGGAGAGACGTTGGTGGAGGTGAGGGGAGAGACCTTGGTGGAGGTGAGGAGAGACCTTGGTGGAGGTGAGGAGAGACCTTGGTGGAGGTGAGGAGAGACCTTGGTGGAGGTGAGGAGAGACCTTGGTGGAGGTGAGGAGAGACCTTGGTGGAGGTGAGGAGAGACCTTGGCGGAGGTGAGGGAGAGACCTTGGCGGAGGTGAGGGGAGAGACCTTGGCGGAGGTGAGGAGAGACCTTGGTGGAGGTGAGGAGAGACCTTGGCGGAGGTTAGTGGAGAGACCTTGGTGGAGGTGAGAGCAGGTGGTCTTACAGGGTGCTGTGTCCCGAGCGGGGTGTGCCGGAGCCTCCTGGTGAGTGTGAGGTGCTGGTTCTCTGCTTTTCTCTTGACGTCCTGTTGCCTCTCTCTCCAGCCATTAAAAACAACTTTCTGGGTGGAAACAGAACCAAATTAGCTGTGTGACCTCGTTTACCTTCTAACACAGTCTGTAGGGGTGACTCCTGGTGTGCACCCATGCAGGCTCCCGCGCCCCTGGGGCTCCGGGCAGCATCCACCGCGACACCCCAGGCTGTCTGTGGAGGGGAGGCTCCGCCGGCTCTGCCCATGGTCCATGGCAGTGTCCTCTGAACACAGACTTGAACTTCACCCGCATTGCCTTTCTCACCAGTGACTCAGGCCAGGCCACTGCTGAGCGTGAGAGTGTCCCCACGGAGGCCTGGGCTGGAGAGAGCAGGCATTCTCTCCCCTCCTCCTCCTGGTGTTGACCAGCCTGACACCTGTGGTGTCCCCCCCAGAGTCCAGCGTGGCCCCAGCAGTATCAGGAGGCCCAGGTGGAGGTGGAGAGGGGTCCGTGGTGAACCTTGAGCAGCCAGAACCGCCAACTTTTTGATTATGGAACGCTCGGTCCTCGTCCCCATCCCCAATCCAATACCAAGGGCGAGGTTTTGAGAAAAAGGCACAAGTTGTGTGGGTTTGCTAGCAAAGGGGGGCTTGGGCTCCGTCGCAGCTCTGGCAGGGGTGGGAGACAGGTATCGTCAGGAGACGTATTGATCAGTGTCCGTCAGGGTCCTGGGGAGTCGCTGCCACAGGTCCCGGGCTTGGGTCCCCGGACCCTGTGGGCAGCGGCTCTCTCACGGCAGTGAAGGACCGGCAGCTCAGCCGGGGACGGGAAGAATCTGTTTTGTTCCCCTGTCAGGGAGGGGGCGAGGAGGAAGGGAAGGAATGTCAGTTTTGAAATATGCCACCTGCAGTGAGCAGCTGGGTTTGTACAGGAGCGCGGGGTGGCCCCGGGACGGTGGGCTCACAGCCGAAGCTGGCAAGGCGAGCAGCTGTTGGGTGGAGAGTGCTGTGACCACCACGACTTCTTGTCCTAGCTGGAACCGCCTGGCTCTCCAAGTTCAAAAATGCCAAGTATCTTTTCTGGTCAGAAAGAACGTCTAACACACAGTAAGGATGAAACAATTCTTTTTTATTGTTTTGGTGCTGGGGATTGAACTCAGGGGCACTCGACACCTGGGCCACATCCCCAGCCCTTTTTTGTATTTTATTAGAGACAGGGTCTCACTGAGTTGCTAAGTGCCTCGCCATTGCTGAGGCTGGCTTTGAACGCGCGATCCTCCTGCCTCAGCCTCCCAAGTGCTGGGATGACAGGCATGCGCCACTGTGCCTGGCTGGGATGCAACAATTTTTTGAAACAAAACAAAACAAAAAGACTGTCCATGGGCTGGTGCTGTGGCTCAGTGGCAGAGCGCTTGCCTACATGTGTGAGACACTGGGCTCCATTCTCAGCACCGCATACAAATAAATAAATAAAAGGCCAATCAACAACTAATATGTATATAAAAGAACAAAGAAAATCCTGCCAAGTGTGGCGCTTCCCCCAGGCTAATGGCAACTCCCTGTCGCAGGGGCCTGGGCTGGCCCACTCCCAGGAGTAGGAGTGGGAAGGCAGCCCATGCGTGACCACAGGCAGACTGGCCACTGGCCCTGCACTCCCCGGGCTCCCCCTGCAGGATGGAGACTGCGGTCAGCACTCCTAGGACCACAAGGGCATGCTTTAGCTGAATGCGTATGGTAAAACTCCTCTCCCTTTTGTTGTTATGCTTTGAGAACTTGTTTGAATGTGGTAAAGCTACTGCACAGCAGCACGGAGTACAAAGGCTGAGGTCCTCACTGCCCGGAGCTTATGTGAAGCAGCCAACTTCCAAGAACAGGGACAGGAGACCCGGTTCTGTGAGACTGCGCTCCCGGGAGCGGCCACCAGGGGGCAGCATGTGCACACGCACAGTTGAACCAGCCTCAAACTGGCATGCCACGTCTGAGTGTGCGGTGGGCTCTCCTGGGGTACAGACACTGGGATCCTGGGTGGGCAAGGCTGAGAAAGACACTCTAGGAGGCCTTCGGAGGGCTTTGTGTTGTACACACACACGCGCATGAGTTACACAAATAAACACTCAAGTCCAAGTACCTGTGTGCTGGGTACCGCGCTTGCCCGGCATGCGTGAGGCCTGGGCTCTCCCCCAGCACTGGGAAATGAATGAGTGAGAAAGGAAGTGATGTCATAAGGCCCAGGCCAGGTTGCCTGGTGCCAGGGGGCACAAGCTGGTGTCCCTGCAGCCCAGATTACTTAAATAACTTAGGGGAGGGGCTGTGTGCTGGGAGGGGAAGGGGAGTGCTGGGAGGGGGGAGGGGCTGGGTGCTGGGAGGGGGTGGGGCTGAGGAGGGGGAGGGGTTGAGTGCTGGGGGGGGAGGGGTTGAGTGCTGGGAGGGGAGGGTCTGGGAGGGGGAGGGGCTGAGTGCTGGGAGGGGGAGGGGGGCTGGTGCTGGGAGGGGGTGGGGCTGAGTGCTGGGAGGGGGAGGGGGGCCTGAGTGCTGGGAGGGGGTGGGGGGGGGCTGGGCTGGGAGGGGGAAGGGGGCTGAGTGCTGGGAGGGGGAGGGGAGGGTGGGGAGGGGGGGGGGCTGAGTGCTGGGAGGGGGAGGGGTTGAGGGGTGCTGGGAGGGGCTGGGTGCTGGGAGGGGGGGAGGGGCTGAGTGCTGGGAGGGGGTGTGGGGCTGAGTGCTGGGAGGGGGGAGGGGGCTGAGGCTGGGAGGGGTGGGGCAGAGTGCTGGGAGGGGGTGGGGGTCTGAGTGCTGGGAGGGGGAGGGGTTTGAGTGCTGGGAGGGGGAGGGGCTGAGCCACCGGAGGCCCAGAACCCAGCTCTGGCCCCCACTGCACACCATCAAGTCCTCCACTTAAAGACGGGCTTCATCCCAGCTCTGCACGGCTACTGGGATCACCCCTGAGCTCCAGTGGACACAGGGCCTGGTCACCAGGGGATGCTGGGCCTGGCTCACTGGTGTGCTTCCTGTTGCATTGCCTCTCCCCCAGGTTGGAGGTGTGGGAACACTGGTGCTGGCAACATTTGTGCCTGGCCACGGGCTCCTCCCGTGTCTCTGTCACATTCTGGTAGTTCTAGCAAGATTCCAATCTGTGTCATTAGTTTGTACCTGTGAGGGTGACCTGTGACCCGCGAGGGCTCCGTGACAACTTGGGGGCACTGTGGACAGTGTGCGATGGCGACCTGGCAGGTAAATGCAGCTGGCCTTCTGACTGCCCTAGCACAGGTGGCTCCTCCACCGGCCTCTCCTCGGGCTCCCCTGAGACACAGTATGGAAATTAGGCCGGTTAATTCATGGCCTCTAAGTGCTCGGTGAAGGGAAGAGCCTCGCGTCTCCCCGTAGGGCAGACACCAGGCGTGATGAAGCTGCCCGGGAGGCACCGGCAGCTGAGCGGGGCTGGAGCGCGGCCCTTGTGCCCGCTGGCCACTCTGTCAATGGAGCAAGTCGAGAGGGTGACCTCAGGGAGAAGGCAGCCTCGTGGCCGGGCAGCTTCCATGGTCTGGATGGAGACTGGTCAGCGCATCTCCTCAGCCAAAGCCTAAACGGGAGCAGGGCCTACCTCCCTCCACGTCCGGGAAGGCTGAGAGGGGAGGCAGCTGCAGGACCGCTGGAGGCGCAGAGGCTGGCTCACGGCTCGGGGAAGGTGAAGGTGCTCCTGGAGAGGCTGCGCGGGGCGTCGAGAGGTCCCCACCAGGTCAGCAGAGGGCCCTGGGCAGTGGTGCCGGTGCAGGTAGCGTGGGCTTCTGTGGGACGGGGCGGCCCTTAGGACTCCACGCTAGAAGTCAGGACAGGCTGCCCCCAGGGCACCGATGCCGCTGGACTTGGCCTTAAGCCGCTGCTCACCCGCGCTCTGAACGTCCAGGCCCTTGAGGATTCTGCTGCACCCTGGGCCTGCGCTGTGAATGGGCACCTGGGCTTCCGGGCCCTCCTGATGGAGGGGGACAGCCCTGACACTTCCGTCACGAAGTGTTCCCAGCAGGCCTGGGAGCCAGGAGCGGTTTGACTTTCAAGTCCTACTACTAAGAAATGCCTTTCTTGTGGCTCCAGCCGCCGCGGAGAGATTCCCTGGTGGATCTGGGGAAAGCAGATCACAAACCTCCTGGAAAGGACCCGCCGTCTAGACGCCATTGAGAACACGGGTTATTCGTGGAGGAGGTCAGCATCTCACCGGGAGCAGGAGTGAGGAAGGGTTTGGTTCCCGTGCTCACGGGTGACTCGGACGCTTCAGGACTCGAGCGCAGGAAAGACTGCAGATGTGGGGGAAATGGCAAGTCTCGTAGGAGTGGGACCTGCAGATGGGACAGCTGTCACCCGCGACAGAGGCCAGGTGAGCCGCTGCTCAGCACCGGCAGAGAAGGGGGCTCCTTGAGACGGGCAGCATGTTGGAAAGATGACCAGGGAGTTAAATGCTGAGTGAACCCAGCTGACGGGTGTGAGAGCCCCACTCCAGGGCTGAAGGCATCTGGACCGTGGGAGAAATGCTGTCACACCGCATCTCCCGCGGCAGCGAAGGGAGGAGTCGCAGCACTGCAAATGTCACCGTCACCACTGTCTTAGAAAGGGAGGCAGCCACCCCTGGCTTCAGCAGCTAGTGCCACCAGCAGCTTCGAGGCAGACTCTGCATCAGAAAAGAGATGACTCTCTGACGACTCCGATGGTCGTTAATATATTATTATTATTATTATTATTATTATTATTATTTTTGGTACCGGGGACTTGAACTCAGGGACACTCGACCACTGGGCCACATCCCCAGCCCTTTTTTGAATTTTATTAGAGACAGGGTCTCACTGAGTTGCTAAGTGCCTCGCCATTGCTGAGGCTGGCTTTGAACTCGCGATCCTCCTGCCTCAGCCTCCCAAGTGCTGGGATTACAGGCGTGCACCACCGCGCCCGGCAATATATTATTTTTAACAATAATGTATTTTAAATTAAGATTTGCATGTTGGTTTTTAGAAATAACGCTACTGCACGCTTGATAGACAACAGTGTGAACTTCACTTTTATATAAACTGGGAAACCAAAAACTTCACCCAACGCACTCTCTTGGTATTTGCTTTGTCACGGTGGTCTGCAGCCACACCCACGGTACCTTGGAGGTGGGCTTGCAGATTCACATGGTGGCACGTGGGGCACTACACAGCCGTGGACACCGCACAGCCACACCTGTCAGCATGGAGGGGCTGCAGGGGCGGGATGAAGCCAGCACGTCACGGGAGACACGCCCGGGTGCGCGCCACTCACAGAAAGCTCAGCCCCAGGCGTCGTCCGCAGGGGCATACCCAGGTGTAGAGGGAACCGGGGAATCACCGACGCAAGCTTCAGGTGCTGGCTGCCTTGGGTGGCAGGAGATCTAGTAGGGAGGGACAGAGCAGTGTGGGGGAAGCTCACCTTCTGATGGTGGCCATGAACTTGAACTTGCATCTATCTTGCTAAGTGTCATAGCACCAAATAAAATCAGTGAGACTAACCCCTGCCCCGCGGTGCCTCAGCTCAGACCCAGCTGCCTCTGTCTGGGTTTTCTGAGCTGTGTGTCGGGGGGGGGGGGGGGGTGGGGGGAGACGGCAAACACTCACCCCAGCCCAGGGAGCCCCAACCTCACACTGAATCGGAGGCATGGGGCTGGCGGCTACGGGGACAGGGATGCTGGGTCTGGAGCTCAGTAGCCTAATGAGGTGCTCGTGCACCGTTGGCCTAGGTGCCCCGGGCCCGCAGCTCCCAACACTCCCAGTTGTTGGAGACCCCTTCACTGGAGGTCTCTGCCGCTGTGCCTGTCCCACCTCTGATCCCTCCCTGAGCCCGCCTGGAGCTCTCCTCCCTGCTCTGCAGTGCGGCTGCTGCTGCTGTTGCCCTGAGCTCAGGACCAGCCTACACCCCTGCAAGTGCCGGCCCGCCAGGGAGAGCCCCGCCTCGGCAGTCCCAGCAGGCACAGGGGCTGTCCCAGTTTTCCCAGGACTGAGGGGTTTTCCCCGACATGGCTCCTTCTGCATTAAAAACTGGGCCAAAGTGGCCACTCCCCCAGGTGGCTGGTCCCCTGTGAAGGGTTGGTTGGCTTGTGCTCTCAGGTGCGCCAGACGGGACCTTGCTGCCTTCCTGAAGGCCTCACTCTTGCTGGAAAGGAGCAGAGGCATGCCGCGTTTCGTCCTCTAGCTGCTGGACGGTCCTCCTGCCCCTCCCATGTCACAGCTCCTGGGGACAGCAGCTCCCCTGAGCAGCCCTGGCTGGGCGCTAATCTTGCTGAGGGCAGATCCAGTTGGCAAAATAAGAGGGGAAGGCCCCCAAGGCTGGTAGCCAGACCAGAGGAAGTCAGCCACCACTCCATCACAGTCATGTGCGGCTCCTCTCCTGGGACATTGTCACGTGGATCTTGGAAGAGCCAACAGTAGCCACATCTGTTCCCAGGAGGACAGACGTGCCCTGTGGGCATCAGGCCTGTGCAGGCTCTGGGGGGCAGGCAGCTCTCTGATGCCAGAGAGATCCAAGAACAGCTAGGTACAGGGTGTCAGAGCACAAAATCTCAGCCACGCGAAGGTCTCAAGTGGCTTTATCGCTCAATGGCAGGATCAGGCAACTGCCTTCATCAAACAAGTGTTCTGCTGGGCTGAGAAGAGGCTGGTTTGGTAGGCAGGGCTGAGAGACGCAGAAACGAGCACAAAGCAACGTTGTGCTTTAGTCACTGACCCTGCAGGGACAGGAAGACGGCAAGAGCAAGACAACCAAGGACCGGAGAACATGAGGGTGCTTCAGGCTGCTTTTTGTAAAGATTGAAAGATTAAAGCAGAGGGAACTTCGTTGTGTCAGCTGAAAATGGCCATTTAGGACCCTTGGCTGTGACCTTCCCTGAGTTCCCAGAAGGTTGGGGAACATCTTGGTTTCGGCTTGGAGAAAGGCACTTCAGCCTGGGCTGTGGGGCCCAGCACAGGACTAAGGCCCCAATCACAGCCTCCTGCACCACGTACTTAACAGGCACGCTTGTGCACCTGACTTGTGCTTGTTATAAAAGGGTGCCAAGATCATAGAAGTCTGGCACATTCAGCAGGCAGGTACATTATTTCTTTTCCTGTAAGCACCACATTGAGGAACATTCCTTTCCAACAAATGGACTAGGCGAGGCACGGACTCAGAGCTGAGGGGCAACAGGTCCAAAGACAGAAATGATCACAACATCTCTCCACATCTATCTGTTTAACTGTTGATCCTTCCCTCCCTCCCTCCCTCCCTCCCTCCCCTCCCTCCATCCCTCCATCCATCCTCCTTGTTAGCTGCCTGACGTACAGCCACAAACCGCCGCGGGGGAGAAAAACTCAGAGGCAGAATGAAGATTCTTCTACTTTTACTTCTACTTTCTCAGTGAGAGCTTAGAGAAAGAAAGAGAAAGATTCTTTCTTCTTTCTAGAGAGAAAGAAAGAAAGCTCTCTCTTAGAGCTTAGCTTAGAGAAAGATTCTTCTTTCTTCAGCTTAGAGAGAGAGAGAGAGAGCTTGAGAGAGAGAGAGAGATTAGAGAGATTCTTTCTTCTTTCTTCTTTCTTCTTCAGCAGCCTAAGCCTGACTCTGACCAGCAATTACTTCTTCTATCTGGTTTCTCTTCTGTCCAAACTCTTAACCGCTCTGACTCTTATTTCTTCTTCTGACAACGTTCTGGCCGCTCTGACTCTTTTCTTCTTCTCCAACCCGAACTCTTCTTCCGACCGACTGAGTGACTGCACGACTGACTGAATGAATTTCTTCCTTCTGACTCCGACCACTTTCACCCGGTTATATACCTTTAGCTTTGCGGGTGCCTCACGTGCATTTACAGGTGCGTCACATACATACTTATTATCAGGTGGAACTTATGGCTTCCAGCTAACTGTACTAGCCATCTCCCTAATTGGGGCTCCTTCACCTCCTTCCATTCATTTATCCACCTATCCATCCTCTACTAATCCATCTATCCTTCCACATTCCATCCATCCATCTACCCATCCACCTATCTATCCATTCATCCACCTATCCACCCACCCACCCATCCGTCCATCCACGCACCAACTCACCATCTACTCTGGGGTTCATCCTACTACAAGTCAAGTCCACCTACTGACTTCTCCAATTTTAAGCCCCTTCAATACCCCCACCCCTCCCTTTGGGAAATTCAAATTAACCAGAATAGCACAGGGATAATTTCTTGGTGTTCCAATCATGTCATCCGTGGGGACATACAGCAATGCACAGTTTACAAAGCTCGAGGCCGCTCTGTAGCCTCAGGACTCCGGCAGGCCCGGGACCCTCGGGCGCAGCACAGTCCCAGTGGGAAGAGCGTCTCCTCCTGCCGCCGGGGTTGGAAGGTGGGCGGGAGTTGCGGGTGGTGCAGGACACGTGGGCGCCAGGAGGCGGCACTGACCTGCTGGTGTTTCCGTCTTGCTGTTTTGAAGAAATTATCTTGGACAAAAATGGATGGAAAATAGCACCAGACGTTACGTTTCGTGGTGGTTTCCTTGGTGAGGGAGCCACTCCAAGGACGTGGACAGTCTGGGTGTGCCCGACAGGGTGCGTGGAATCATTGTCCCCCCCCCCCCCCCCCCGCTTCCCCTGACACCGTGGTTCTCAGGCCGTGGCTGTTTCGTGTCCCCGAGGCCCGCACGAGCGCAGGGCAGTGCCGTCAGTGCACCTGGCATCTGGAGGGAGGGCCAGCTGCTGGAGGCCACCCGCAGGGCACAGGGCGGCTCCCAGAGCCCGGGCCGAGCGAGTCTTGCTGAGGGAGCCGCCATGCTCTGCGTGGTCACCCAGAGCCACTGCCCGCTGACCCCTGGCCAAGGAGCTTCCGGCTTGCTCGGTCCCCACCCATGAGAAGGCCTTTCTGTGGTCACCGTGGCCCCGGCTCGGTGCCCCAGGTGAGGGTGCCGATGTCCTAAGACAGCAGGTGGCCTGTTTGGCCCTGCTCGGCCAGGCACCCCATGCCTGTGCGTGACACTGCAGGAAGAGACACAGCCGGGCTGCGAGAGGGACAGACCACAGCGAGCCACCACCCCCGGCCTGCCACACAGCCACGTGAAGCACGGACACGTGTGGCCGGGTTTGGAGAGGAGGGAGCGCGGCACACCGCGTGGGAACAGAACTGGGAGCTGAAATCGGGATGTGGAAGAGGTGGCTCTGCCACCACCCAAATGTCCCCGACATCCCCGTCATCCCCCGTGCTGAGCCGTAATCCCACCGCGGTGACATCTATGGTAGCCCCATGGGACAGGCTGTCACCTGTACCTGTGGTGACGCCTGCCTCTGAGAGGCTGGAGACCACCAGCGTGCCCCGTTTTGCTCCTCTCCTCTTCCGTCATGAGAGGACACAGAGCTGTCCCCTTTTGGCCTTTTGGTCCCTTGCGCCATGTGAGGACGCCTAGAGGGCAGTCTAGGAGGAGGGAGACTTCTCCAGACACAGGGCCTGCCACGGCTTCACCGCTGCCTTCCCGGCCTCCTCCTGTACCTGTGGGAGAGGGCGCAGGCGGGTGGGCGGCAGGCGCCGCGGAGCAGCATTAGTGGGGGGTGGAGGACAGGGGCGGGGGTGGAGGACAGGGGCGGGGGTGGAGGATGGGCCCGGGGGGACTGCTCTGGCCAGGCCGTTAGGACACCCCGACCCTCAGGAGCTCTGCTGGAGATCCACCCTCGGGGTCCCCGAGGACGCTGTTGGCAGGGCTTCTGGGCTGTGCAGGGCTGGGACTGACTTACCCATGATGCCTCGGGCTTTGCACTCCCTGTAGCACAGAGAGAGCCACATGGGGTCTGGTGGGGCGGGGAGCGGGTGGGCTCACCCAGGCTCAGCAGCTCTTCATCCGGACCCTGGGCGGGCCCCCAGGGGCCGCTCTGGGCATTAGTACCCAGTGGAGGGGCAGGGGCAGCCCACTCAGCTCACTGGGGGTAGTTGTCTAGAAACACGACTTGCAAGAGCTTGTTGGAGACACTTTGTTTCCAAATCATAATTTGTTACAATCGCAGTAGTAGCGGTTGTTACTGTTTACCCACATGCTGGGGTCTGGGTGCCACCCTGGTTAGGTCATGGTTCACATTTCACAGATGTTAAAACTGAGACGGGTCTGCGTTGAGTAACCTCCTGGGACTTTGCTCCTCTGCCCAGCAGAAGGCCTGTGCCCTCCACTGCTGCCTGCACCCCTCCCACTCTAGCACACGTTTTCCAATTAAATACACTTTGTAGCCATCGGTGGATACCTGGTCATCTCTGGACCCAGCAAAGCCACACTGCAGAGACACATATTAATCTGAGTCATCTCTAACGACTGCATGCACCTGAAGGAGCCCCAATTAGGGAGATGGCTATTGCGGTCAGCTGGAAGCCATAAGTTCCACCTGATAATAAGTATGTATGTGACGCACCTGTAAATGCACGTGAGGCACCCGCAAAGCTAAAGGTATATAACCGGGTGAAAGCGGTTGGAGTGAGGAGAAGAATGAATTCATTCAGTCAGTCATGCAGTCGCTTGGTCGGAAGAAGAGTTCGGGTTGGAGAAGAAGAAAAGAATCAGAGCGGCCAGAACGTAGGCAGAGCGGTTACAGAAGAGAAACCAGATAGAAGAAGTAATTCCTGGTCAGAGTCAAGCTGAGGCTCCCGAGGAAGAAAGAAGAAAGAAGAAAGAAGCTCTAAAAGCTAAGCTCTCTCTCTCTCTAAAGAAGAAATCTCTCTCTTTCAAGCTCTCTCTCCTTCTCTCTAAGCTCTAAGAAGATGAAGAAGAAAAAGCTCTATCTTTCTCTCTAAGCTCTAAGAAGAAGAAGAAAAAGCTATCTCTAATCTTTCTCTCTAAGCTCTTTCTAAGAAGAGGAAAAATCTTTCTTTCTCTCTCTAAGCTCTCTCTAAGAAAATAGAAGTAAAAGTAGTAATAGCTTTACTCTGCCTCCGAGAGTTTTCCTCCCACGGCGTTGTGGCTAGCCATGACAGGCAGCTTACATGCACCAATCTGCAAACCCTGAGGCTCTGAGAGCAGCAGCAGAGGGTGGCTGCCAGCTGCAGCCTCCATGCTCCTGCCTCCACAGGGCAGCCTCGCCTGGGGACTTCTCTTACCCACAAACCCCCTGAACCACACCCACTGTTTGATGGAGGGATGTTTGGACTTAAGAGTTGTTTGTCAGGATCCTTAAGACAAAGTGCATTTGGAAGAGAAGGAAAGGGAACCGTGCCCTTGAAAGTGTGTAGGAGCAGCTCTGTCAGGATCTGTAAGACCCTCAGGCCAAGTTCAGAGGGGTATAGTGGCGATCCCACGAGAAAAGAACCGTGCATTTTCTTTTGATCATCCAAATAACATATAATAATGAGTGGTCCGAAGAGGAATGAAGCAGCACGTGGAGATTAAGAGTGACATTAGCTAATTAATACAGACGGACAGGATTAGGACCTACCCCCATCCACCACAACCTCACTGTAGCCTGATGACATTGCAGAGACCTTATTTATCAATAAGCTCACTGCATTTGTCAGCTTTTCATCGTTGTGACCAAGATACCTCGAGCAGAACAACTTGGGGGGGGGGGAGGAGTTATTCTGGGCTCACAGTTCCAGAGGTTCCGTCCACAGACAGCCTACTCCATGCTCTGGGCCTGCGGTGAGGCAGAGCATCGTGGTGGAAGGCCATGGTGGGACAAATCAGCTCAGGACACAGCAGGTGGAAAGCAGAGCCAGCAAGGGACCCAGGACAAAAGCCTCTCCCAGTGACCCACTTCCTCCAGCCACGCCCCACCTGCCTACAGTCACCCCCAGTGCGGCCCTTTCAAATGATTGATCCAGAGGGTGATACTGGCCAAACTGTATCGTCATGTTGTGTGCGCGTGTGAATACGCAACCACAGATCCCATCACTACGTACAACCACGAAGCACCAATGAAAATCAATCAAAAAACAAAACTATTAATGAATCCCACTGATTAGGGTCGTGAGGACGCTCGTGATCCTGTGATCCTGGCTGCATCGTCTCCTGGGCTTTCGGGAGCTGAGGACTCACCTTCAAAGAAACCAGGGCAGGGATCTCCAGTCTTTGGGGGACACGCCCTCCACAAGTCCCCACACTGGCGCAGCCCCAGCAGCTCCTCCCTGCTCTGCCCTTGCTCTGGGCTCTCAGAGACGCTGCCCGACCAGCTGGGTGGGTGTGGGGTGGGCCAGCGCCTGCGGATGCCCCACTTGGTGTGGCCACAGGCGGTCCTCCAGAAGGAAGGGAAAAGGTGGCCCGCCAGGCTGGAGCACTCCTCAGGAAGTAGGGACACCTCAGCGGGGGACGATGGGTAGGAAAGACGACGGTGATGCTGGTGAGAGGAGGGGCTGTGAGCAGACCCACCCCCCGCGCAGCCAGCGCGCCCCGTGCCCATCCTCTGCCTTGCCCGAGGCGACGCCAGGTGGCCTGGCAGACACGGCACCATGCTGAAGCTGCTGGCTGGGGCTCAGTTTGGTGGCTGTGGGTCCCGCTGCTTTCAGCACTGCGGTAGAAGATGGCAAAGCCCGAGCACAGGGGCCCGGAGAGGGTGACGATCGTGAGGACTCGTGTGGTCAGCAGCCGTGACTGTTTTTGGCAGGATGCGAAACTCGTTTTTGAGAATCACGCTCATGCTAAAGCTTTCAACAATGTGCGGACAAAAGGAGGGACAGTCTGAGAAGGGTCTGGAATCCAGAACACACAACTCTCCAAACACAAAAACGAAAAGACAAAGGCCCTACTAAAAACAGGCAAAAGTGATTGAGAGACATTTATCCAAAGGAAGAGACTCAGATGCAAATCCGCAAGTAAGCACGTGAAAGGCGCCGGTGTCCTTGGCCATCGTGGTACTGCATGTTGAAACCACGACGAGATGTCACCTCACACCCTTGAGCACGGCCACACTGTTTCAAAATGCCAGAGGGTCACGGGCGCGGGGGGTGGGGATGCGGGGGGACATGGACCTTGCCACCTTGCTGCTGGGAGTGACAAGTGCAGCCGCTGCCCTGAAGGGCAGTTGGGCGGCTCCTCAAAGATGTCCTGTGGAGAGTCACTCCGTGCCGTGCCGTTCCACCCCTGGGTGATCTCCTGAGAGCAGCAAAGTCCTACGTCCACACAGAAGCTCGCGCGTGGACTTCCGCCGCGGTGCAGTCCCTCACGGAGGCAAGCAAGCACACGGCGCCTGAACGTCCCTCTGCTGGTCCCTGAAGAGGGGCGCTTTCGTGGCTGGTGGCCCTCCAGCAGCCCTTAGCAGAGGACTTGCCAGCCTGCTGCAGAGCCCAGAGCACGGGGCCTGACACCCAAAGCGCTGAGGCTGGAGACGCAGGCGCTGGTGAAGCGCGTGAAGGGCCCCCGACCGCGCCTCCCGAAAAGCACAACTTTATTACAGCCAAACAAAACCCGCGTGACACTGCCCGGCCCCCGGGACACGGCGTAAACCCATTTCCCTACCCGCTCTGCGGACACGCGCGGCCCCTCTCGCCACCGTCCCTGCTAAGACACACTTCTTGATAGCCCTGGTCACAACGGAAAACCACGATCAACTCTTTGATTTTAAGAGTGCTGTCATAGCACCTGGGTCCCGAGAAGCAGGCAGTGACCCCTGTCTGACTGCTCCTCACGAGGTCCTCAACCTGGAGCAGGGCCTGGTCCCCAGGGCTCTCGATGACCATCTGCCGGTGAATGCTGACCACGGCCCATTGGGAGGTCAGGGGGCTCTCGATGACCATCTGCCGGTGAATGCTGACCACGCCCATTGGGAGGTCAGCGTCTCTGACGTAACCCCTGAACTGCCTTCACAGGAGCACTTTCAGAGAATGACCGTCCACCTTTAATTCCTAATGACTCTCTGGGCACTGGAGCCAGACGCTAATGGCCGAGCCCACAGCAGCCAAGTGGCTGCGCACCTGACTTGGTGCCAGCGTCGGGAGGTCCCCCGCCCCCGCCCGGGCAGAGGCGACAGTGTTGGCTGGCTGGGCGGGAGGGCGCAGGGCAGGTGGCCTTTTTACTGCATGAGATCGTAGAGGTCCTGCGGGGGTCTGGCCTCAGCCGTTCCTCCTGGGCACGCTCTGGCTGTGTGGCCGGGACGGCTGGCAACCCCAGCCCCTCTTGGGATCTTAGCCCCTGAACCCTGTGGAAGAGACCACCCTTCCTGGGCGCTCTGGCCAGGGGTCCAGGAAGGGACCTTGGCTTGCCTCACATGCTCACCTCTCACCAAGGGGCCAGGGCCAGGGCAGCTGTAACAGATGACCACAGACTTAGAACAGCGGCGCGGCGTCTCTCCTGTTTGGAGGTCGAGGTCTGAGACGGACGTCGGGGGTCCGCAGTCAGAGCGCTGGCAGGGCTGGGCTCCCCCTAGGGCTCGTGGGCAGGATCCATGTCCTCTCCGTCCTGGTTTCTAGTGGCCACCCAGGCTCCTTGGTTTGTGGCCTCTTCCTCCACCTTCAGGGTCAGCAGCCTTGCATCTTCCAGCCCCTGCCTGGCTCTGGCCGGCTGCGGCCCTTCCTTCCGCTGACCATGGCACTGGGCTGCTGGGATAATCTGGGCTGATCTCCACATTGAAGCTGCACAGCTGAACCCCCTCTGCAAAATCCCTCTCGCTGTACGAGTCCCCCGTATGCATGGGCCCTGGGCAGTGGGACGTGGCACAGGACAAGGCCAGCCACAGTGGCCCGGGCGTGGCCATGATCTCACTGGCTGACATGGATCATGTGACCATCCCTGTCTCAGAGACCTTGGCGATGACCTCACCCAAGGCCCCGGCGCAGCAGGTGAGGGAAAAGCAGGCTCCAGCGGGCTGACAGACCCCCAGCGCAGCCCCGCGGGGCCACGGGCCGCCGCGCTGCCCATCCCAGCAGCTGCTCTTACAGAGGCAGAGACTTGGGGGAACACCTGGCGTCCGGGGGCCACTTTCACCTCCCTTCACCTGTCGGCCTCAGTCCTCTCTGGCACTTGTCGGGTGCCCGGCACAGGACCTGGGATTCTGGGGTGACCCAGTCTTTCCTTTGTTGGTCCGTCCTAGGGTGAGGGGCTCCTCCTCCGAGAGCTGAACATTCTCTTCCCGTTTTCTGCACCCTCAGGTCTTACCTCTGCGTGGTGGACTGAGCGTCTAGATCCACAAGCTCACTGAGGTCGGGCCGTGCCATGCTGGGGCCGACAGCTCTGCCTCGCTCTAAAACGGCTGTGGGCGAGCTCAGGGACCCAGCCCAGAGGCAGGTGCATCTGCTCTGGGCTGGCTTCTACCCCACTCGAGACACCCAGGGGAGCGTGGCCAGCCTGGGAGGGCCATGCCGTTGCGGCCCTGTTTCCTCCTTCTGCTCACAAGGTGGAAAGAAAAGGAAGCCAGCCTGAGATGATGTCAGAGCTAGCGCCCTGACGCCAATGTTATGGCGCCAAAGCCAAAAGGCAAGCAACAGGACCAGCCCCAGAATTACTTTCTTTCCAGACCCCGACGGCACCAGGCTTGGTGGGAGTGTGTGCTCTCGGGTTCCTGCCCTGGGCCTGACGCCCGCTGGTCCCCTCAGGGCAGATGCCCTGCACATTGGGATGATCCTCCCTAGTAATCCAGCGGCCTCAGCCTCTGTGGGTTTTGCATCTTGTGGATGCAATAAAATTTGGATAGCTGGGGCTGGGGCTGTGGAGTGCTCGCCTAGTACGTGCAAGGCCCTGGGTCCGAGCCTCGGCACCACATAAAAATAAATATACTACAACTAAAAAATAAATATTAAAAGAAAACCTTGGATAGCAAGTGTATTTTTTAATTGTATCTGTTTTGAACATGTTTGGATATTTTCTGGTCATTATTCCCTAAATAATACAGTAGAATGGCTATTCGACAGCACTGCATTGCACTGGGCTTCCTACGTAATCCTGAGGTGACTTGATGCATAGGGGAGGCTGTGGGCATGTCATGCGCCGGGTTACACAAGGGACCTGAACACTGCAGGCTTTGGCATCTGTGGGCATACTGGAACCAGGCCACCTGGACCCCAGGGAAGACTACAATTGTGACAGCACTTGCCGTGTGGGGCTCTCCTGGCTGAGGAATGGGGCAGGGAAGTCACACAGCCTCCCCTGCTGCCAACAGACCCCAGATCTCAGACTTCACGGCAGCAGGCCCTGGCCCTCCCCACCCTGGGACCCACCACAGGTTCCTGCTGCGCAGGCGCCGGGCGTGTGCAGATGAGTGCTCAGGTGGAACGTGCCTAGATGTGGCCGTGGCAAGGTCGAGCCTTCTGAAGCAATCTGGCGGATGTCTAGGGACCCTTTAAAAATCCTCGGTCTTCCAGCTAGTTGTTCTGAGGAGGTGCATGCCGGGGAGACAGCCATCACGCGGGATGGAGCATGGCGGGCAAGGACGTCCCCAAGGTGCTCAAAATGACCAAAGCATTTGGACCAGGGGCTCGGGCTCGGGTGCAGTGGTTAGCGCTTGCCGGGCAGGCATGAGGCCCTGGGCTCCATCCCAGCACCACAAAACATAAAATGAAATTGGACCTAGACCCCCACAGTAGATCATGGCCAGACACAGAGGGCGGATAAGGTGGGGCGCTGGGCAGCAGACCAGGCTGTGGAATGGCATTGCAATCCCTGCAGACACGTGTGCAGGGGGTCCTAGGAGTGTCACCTGACAACATCATCAGAGCTTAGAGTATGTAAGGTCCCACAGTGACCAACCACTTCATGACACGTGACAGGTTCCCAGGGTTCGTCTTCACTGTCAAATGACACATGGCTGCGACTTAACTTATTTCCATAGCACTTAGCAGCGTGGGGATGTTCACGGGGTTTAATGACAACGTGCCGTGAAAGGTCCATGTGTAACACGATGCCATGTGGCTGTCCCTGTGTGTCCACAGAGGCCTGGTTCCAGGCCTCTCAGATGCCCAAGTCCAGCGAGGCTCGAGGCCCTTCAGACTGTGACGTGGCCTCGGGAGAGAACCCGGCCCACGCTGCGGTCCGCACCGCCCCTGGACGACCAGCTGCCTGTGGCTGCCGTTGTCCTGCAGTGCTCGGGAGAAACGAGGCGGAAAGTCTGCACATGCTCAGTGCAGACGAAGACCTTCCCAGTTATTTTCAGCACCGTGTTGGTTGAACCTGGGAGGTGGGGGTGGGCTGGACCCACAGGCCCGAGGCCAGCTGGACGCCCTGGTGTCCCCAGAATCGTACTGCGTGCAGCCGCCCACAGAGGCGCTAGGTGACCGCCCCACCATCACACGTGGGAACTGGAGGGTGAAGACCCACGGGACAAAGTGGGGGTGATTAGCTGGGAGGGGTCTGGCAGGGCGCCCTTTCCCTCACGGCTCTGTTTTCTACCATGAGCACCCATAGCCCTTCTCCATCCAAAAAGAACAAAGTCTCTTTTAAATGAAGACGACATTTGTTATGGTCAGGATGTAATAAAAGTGCGACATCCCAAAGAGAACCTGGATTCACTCATCTCTGAGGGCAATTGATTTTTTAAGACTTCATCCAGGGGCTGGGGCCGTGGCTCAGTGGCGGAGCCTGCTCGCACCCGTGAGGCCCTGGGTTGGGAACTCAGCACCACACAGAAATAAATAAAATATATTGTGTCCATCTTTTTCTTTTTCTTTTTTTTTTTTTTTTTTTGTAATCCCAAAGTGCTGGGAGTACAGGCATGCGCCACCACGCCCTGGCTTGGATGAAGTTTCTTTTTAAAGATTTATTTTTAAGATGGACACAATAGGCTGGGCCTGGTGGCACACGCCTGTCATCCCAGCACTGGGGGAGGCTGAGGCAGGAGGATTGCGAGTTCAAAGCCAGCCTCAGCAATGGCGAGGCACTTAGCAACTCAGTGAGACCCTGTCTCTAATAAGATATAAAAAAGGGCTGGGGATGTGGCCCAGTGGTCGAGAGCCCCTGAGTTCAATCCCCGGAACCACAAAAAAAAAAAAAAAAAAACCCTTCATCCATAAAAATAGATTGGACACAGACTTTCCACAATGTCACCGGGCCAGCAGGCGGGTCTGTGGTGGCGACTTTCTCCTCCGTCTCTCCTCCTGGAGTCCACCTGTGAACATGTGGGGAAAGTTCTCTCTATGTGAAGCAGAGGAGAGGGGCTTCCCCAGGGTCTCAGGAGCCATGAGAGCCTTGGAGGAGGAGGAGGAGGAGGAGGAGGAGGAGGAGGAGGGGAAGGGGGGGGGGAAGGGGAGGGGGGAGGGGGAGGAGGCGTCCGAGCCCCAACAAGCAGGCTGGCTGTGACCTCAGGGGTGCAGGCCGTGGGCACTGCCTCCTGCTGGGGGCCCTTGAGCCAGGTTGCTCAGAACTGCGTCCCGCGCCCGGCACGGTGCCCGCCCCGAGGACAGCGCCTTGCACGTGGCATAACTGACGTGTGGTCTTGCCGTGCAGGCACAGCCGGGTCCCATACTGCAGGACAGAGAGCCACAACGTGCCAGTCATCTGCGACTACGGCTCGGGCTTCAGCAAGGTGGGCTTTGCCGGACAAGAGGCACCCTATGCCGTCTTCCCAACCGTCCTGGGCAAACTCCGGCACGATGTGAGTGGCAGGGGCAAAGGGCATCCTCCCTGGGGGTTGCTCAACACGTAGGCTCTGCTGGCCCAGGTAGCCCGTCCCCTCTCCCACTGGCTGGCCAAAAAAGTCCTCAGGGCAGTGTGGGCCTGTGTCGGGATCATGGACGCTTAGCTGGTAACACGAGGGTAGCTGGGCCCACCACAGAGTTTTCTGCTCCTCCCCATGGCCACGCTCAGAAAATCACGGCGTAGATGGAGCAGGCCAGTTACACAGTTAGTGCTGCTGTAACAAACTACCTGGGGCTCGTGATTTAGCTAAACAAACAAACAACAGATTTCTACCAGTTCTGGGGACTAGGAAGTCCATGGCTGGGGGCCCTCATTTGGTGAGGGCCTTCTTTCTTTCTTTTTTTTTTTCCCATACCTGGGATTAAACTCAGGGACATTTAACCACCAAGCCACATCCCAGCCCTATTTTTGCATTTTAAAATAGAGGCAGTGTCTCACTGAGTTGCTTAGTGGCTTGATAAGTTGGTGAGGCTGGCTTTGAACTCATGATCCTCCTGACTCAGCCTCCTGAGCTGCTGGGATTACAGGTGTGAGCCACCTCACCTGGCTGGTGAGGCTGGTGAGGGTCTTCTTGCTGTATCATCCCATGGTGGAAGGTAGAAGAACCAGGAGCATGAGAGAGAGAGAGAGAGAGAGAGAGAGAGAGAGAGAGAGAGAGAGAGAGAGGGAGGGGGAGGGGAGAGAGGGGGAAGAGGGCTTGTCTTTTTCTTTGGAACACGTCCCGTTCCCTCCAGGACACTGACGGCATGAACCCACTCACAGGGTGGAGCCCTGGGGTCACCTTGCTCCCAACACTGCTGCAGGGGTCAGCTTTCCCACAGGAGCCCTGGGGGTACTTGCAGGCCCAGCAGTGGGCACAGTGGGCTGCTGTGGGAGGCCCGGGCTGCCCGCCACTGACCTTGCTTCTCCCTCTTTGGAGACTGGCGTGGGTGCCCAGGAGCAGCCCGCTCAGACGGACCAGAGCCCGGGTGCCGGGTGGGGGCTGACAGCCTCCGCACAGGCAGCAGCGGGGCGCCCGCCTCCCGCAGGGCCGAGTCTGACCTGTGGAAATTGAGCCGGTGCTGCCACGGCTCCCTGGTCTCCGCAGAATTCCAGATCTTACCATTGTGTCAACACACGGGACACGTCCCGTCCTGACCACGGTCGGGTGCACAGCTCAGGGTGCCTGCCGGGCAGCCGTCGCCTCCTCCAGGCTTCCTCCCTCCCGGGCCGTAGCGCCTCCACCAAGGCTGACCCTCGCCACTGCCCCGAGCGTCTCGCCATCCTCACATGTGGCGCCACGCTGCCTGTCCCTTGGCGACTGGCTCAGCTCCCTGAGCCGTGCTTTGGGGCCTGTGCACAGGGCAGCGGGTCAGAGGACCTGAACCCGCGCTGCACGGCTGTCACCCTGGGCCCGGGGCGCTTGCCCGCGCCTCTCCCCCAGCGTGGCACTTCCTCTGCCTCTCGGCCGCGGGAGAGACGCCACGCGTGCCCGTGCCTCTGACGACCGGCCTTCGATCCTCTGGGGTCTGTCTCCAGAGGTGACATTCAGATTCTTGTGTCCTTTCTAAGCACTGACCCACTTTTCCACAAGGCCTGGGCACACTGGCACGGTCTGTGGGCTGGATGCCAGCTCCTGCTCTGAGCCCCACCTTGGGCACAGTGGGGGCTCCGCAGCCCCACCAGCCAGACCCTTTGTCCTGTGCAGGGTGCCCGTCGCCCATGCCACCCAGGCGCAGCCCCGAGGGCCTCCAGCGGCAGCTGTGAGGCCCGGCTCCACATTCCCCCAATAGCTGTGACTCGATGGGTTGACAGGAGGCGCTGGGCAGAGCAGCCCCAGGCCCCGGAAGTGCCATCACATGTCCGCGCAGTGGGCGAGGGGAGGGGATCCTCCGATTCTGCCCGGAATGTGGCAGCTCCTCCTTTCTGCAAGGTGGAGCCTTGGTGTCGCTGTACCATGAGGACACACCTGGCCCGGGTCGGCTAGGCCGTTGTCCCCCACATGCAGGACACATCCCAAGACCCCCCAGCGGAGGCCTGACGCCCTGGCGGGCGCAGAACCCTGCCTGAGATGCCCCTGTGCCCCCTCTTATCGGCACAGGACCGACAGGACCGACAGGCGGGGAGGGCACCAAGGCCTGCAGCCGCGGTTCTGTGGGGGGTCTCTCCAGGGTCCAGACCCGCGTCTGGGTTTTCAGACCTCAGGAGACCAGAAAGTGCTGCACAGAAAGGGGCGGGCGGGCGGCAGAGACGCGCCACAGGGACCACGTGGTGCTGGGGCGGAGCCCAGGTCACAGCACGGGGCACCAGACCTTCCGCAGACAGCCAGTGGCCGAGGCCAGTCGTTAGAGCAGCAGGCCCAGCTGAGCCTGGGGCTGTGTTCACCCGTGCTGGCTCCGTCCACGAGCCCGTCACCGGCCAGCCTCCTGCTTGGCCGGCCCAGGCCTGGCTCCAGGAGAGGTTGCGTCCCCCGGGCCTCGGCGCCCCCCCTCCCCGCAGTCGGGCCCTGCCTCTCCTCAGCTGCTCCAGGGGTGGAGGTGGAGGCTGGAGTGGTGCTGGACTCTACCCAGGGGCTCCCTCCGGCCGCAGCCAGGAGGGCAGCCTGCTGGGAAGACCGGTGGGGCTGGAGTGGCAGGATGAGGGCCCCGCTTGGTCTGTCCAGCCACGGGACCCAGCCAGGCCCTGTCCACCTGGTTGCGGCCACTTCAGAGCAGGACGAGGCTCTGTCCGCACCCTCAAAGCCACACACGGGGTCCGCTGAACGGCGCCCGAGGAGGCGGCAGCACAGCACCCTCGCGTCCCTGTGTCCTTTCAGTCTGTGGAATGCACCCCGGTGGCCGGCCCCATCTGACTGGCTGCCCCAGCTGCACCGTGGCGAGGTATAGCAGAGGTTGGTCATTGTCCCCCTGACAGCGATGAAGCCTGAGAGATGAGCAGGGTGTCCGAGGCCTCAGCTAGTGGTCCCTACAGGGGTCCGGATCCCGCCGTGGGAAAGACACGATGGCCCAGGACATAAATGCAGTGGGCTGAGGTGGCCTCGAGCACAGGCCCTGTTTGAAGTCCCCTGCTCCCTTGTGGCAGCACCACCTTACACAGGGCCTACAGCACTCTCTGGCCTTGCTGCCCTCCTCTGCAGGGCTTTCCAAGGCCAGCTCCCTACATGCCCCAAGGCCACGCCCCCTACATGCCCCAAGGCCAGGCCCCCTACATTTCCCAAAACCAGGCCCCCTACATTCCCCAAGGCCACGCCCCCTACATGCCCCAAGGCCACGCCCCCTACAGGCCCCTCCCAGCAGAGACCCCCTCCATGGTCACTGAGGCTCAACAGCGCCCCCTGGGCTGGACGAGTGTCCAGGACACCCACTTGCCTGCAGCCCTGTGTGCCAGGGGCTCAGCATGGGCCACGTGGCTCTGCAGCCTGCCCAGGCCCCCTGCCCATTGCCACCCACACAGGCACAGGCCCTGCTACCAGCCTCCCGGCCCCTCTCCTCCCAGTGACAGAATGGAAGGCAGATGGTTCCTCTTCCTGAAGGTGAGGAACCACCTCATCCTGGAGCCGTCCAGAGCCTGCAGCAGGACGTGCCCCTCTTGCCCCAAGAGCCCCTCTCTGCTGCTGCCTGGGTCTCCTCTTCTCAAGGTGGCGAGACCCTGTCCTGGCAGCGATCCCCAGGGCGCTCACCTCCAGGCAGCTGGCCCAGCACACTGGGGTCAGCGGGGTTGGAGCGGGTCCCGGATGCCCACGCCGTGATCCGAGCCACTTTTAACAGCCCCTGCACTGCTCATCACGGGCTGGAATAAAGCCAGGGGCAGGGACCCCGCCACTCCTGAGGCCTGACCTAGCTTGCCGTGTGTGTTGTTGTTTTTTGGGGGTGGGTACTGGGGATTGAACTCAGGGGCACTCGACCACTGAGCCACATCTCCAGCCTTATTTTGTATTTTATTTAGAGACAGGGTCTCACTGAGTTGCTTAGGACCTCTCCGTTGCTGAGGCTGGCTTTGAACCTGCGATCCTCCTGCCTCAGCCTCCGGAGCCGCTGGGATTACAGGTGTGTGCCACTGCGCCTGGCTACCTTGCTGTGTTTTTCAGAGCATGTTGGAGGGAATGGATGAGGAAGACTGGTTTATCGGAAATGAAGTCCACAACAAGCGAGACAAACTCAACTTGCAGTACCCCGTCTCCCGGGGAACCGTCACCAGCTGGGACAACATGGAGAAGGTGGGCTGCAGCCCCTGGCTCGGGGACCTGTCGTGGGCGTCCCTACCCCGCTGGGCACCGAGGAAGGGCTCTGCCACATCTCAGTTCTCAGTCCCTCTGGACGTGTTGTCATGGTCCCTGCCACTAGGCTCCAGAGTCAGGAGGCCCTAGTTTGAGTCCTGTCTCCTCTGCTCATTCTGGACATGTGGCGTGGCCTCTCTGGCCCTCAGTCTCCTTTTCTACAAAGATGACTATTGTTGCTCCTACCACAACACTGCTGTGAGGCTTAAAGGGGTGACGGGTGAGGAGCCCTTGGTCTGGGAGTCAGAAGTCATAAGTACCGTGAAGTTGAGTCCCTCTCTTCGTAACTGAGGTCCTGGCCTGGGCCTGCATGTGGGTCTGGCTTACAGTGTGTGTACTATTATGGTACGAGTGTCCCAGGGCCGCTGCAATAGCCCTACCGCGGCTGTGACCACAGTTCCGAGGGCCTGAGTTCAGGCCACGCGCGCGGAGCTCCAGGCCTCTCCCGGGCAGGTGGTGTGCCGTCTCTCTGGCTCCTTGAGCCTGTCTTCACGTGCACGTGTCCTTCTCCCCATGTGTCTGTGACAGACGGCCCCTGTCTGAAGGGCCCCGGCACGCTGCAGTGGGGAGCCTCCTCCCGGGTAGGACGTCGCCTCCCCCGACGCTGGCCGCAGCAGCCCGGTTCCACGCAGTCGGCTCCGAGAGGCAGGGCGGGGACTCTGCACGTGAGCTCCTGGGACACGATTCGACCCAGAAGGGTCATCTAACGCCCGAGCTCAGTCCAAGCCTGAGGCTTGAGCGCAGCGGCAGTGCCCGCCCCTCACCTGTCCGTGGGCCCAGGACTCGGGCCTGGCTCGGGGTCTTGGGAGGCTGGAACCCATCATCCGATGGCTTGGCCGGGCCGGAGGGTGGCTCTCGCGAGGCTGGTGGGGCTCCTCCTCATGGGCGTCCGCCTGGGGCTGCCCACACGCGCAGAGCAGGCGCTTGGCCCCCCGGAGGCTGGCGGAGGCACAAGGCCCCTGTGGCCCAGCCTTGAGGTCCCACTGTCATTTCTGCCCATTCCCTTGGTCCCACAGCTACTCTGAGTCCAGGAATGTCCACCCAGGCCTGGCTCCAGGAGGGGGGCCACTTGGCACAGCCCTGGCCCTGGGGCGTGGCGGCACATGGCTCCTGCCCAGGACTACGAGGCTGGCTCCGAGGCCCTGGTCCCTGCACTCACCCCCACCCACAGGGCTGTCCCTTCCTTCTCCATGCAGTGCCTGGGGACCTCCCTCAGCCAGGGCAGCCAGGAGCTTCACCCGTAAAAGTCAAAGTCAGTAGCTTCTGTTGAGCCCCTGCTGCATGCCGGCTCCCACACTGGGTGTCACGGCCAGGCTGGGCACTCCAGCCTTCGAGGTGGAGATTGAGTTAACTGAGGCCACCGGGGAGGTCTCTGTCCAGCTGATGGTCCTATGAGAGAGGAGACAGACACGCAGAGGACCCCGGGAAGCTGCGAGCCGAGGCCTCAGGAGGAGCCAGCTTGGGACACCGGGACCCCAGGACGTGGGACGATGGCTGTCTGAAGGCCCGGCTGTGGCGCTGGGCAGGGCTGCCTGGGGAGAGGGCACACCAGGTCCCTAGCCACGTGGCCCTGCGGTCCTCACGGTCTGCTCACTGGAAAGATGAGGTCACAGGTCCACCGGGCCGCCTTGCTGTGCAGATGCCCCGGCACGTGGTGCAGCCCCGTGGGTGGGTGACTGGGCCCCCCCTGCAGCGTTGGGGCAAGGCCTGTCTCCCCGACCCAGCTGCTCTAGAAGGCACCAGCCTCCCGGCTCTGTGGCCTCGCCCTAGCTCCAGGCTGGGCGCTGAGTGTCGGGTCCAAAGTCACCCTCATCTCCCCGCTGCCTCCCAGGTCAGGGCCTCCCTGAACCAGAGGCCTCCAGTGACCCCCAAACTGCGGCAGACTGTCGGTGACTGTGGGTGGGTCCAGGTCCCCCTGGACCGAGTGCAGGGCTGCAGCAGGGCTGGGCCACCTGCGCCTCCCCCCACTCTGACCACTCCAGTGGCTCCCAGCGCCCGAGATGGCGCAGGTACCTGGGAACTGTCCTCACCTGTTGTTTGGGAAAAACTACAAGAAAAAAGTCCAAATGTTCAGGGCAGATGCGGACATTTTTGGAGTATTTTCCATCCTTGGTTGGTTGAATCTTTGCATGAGGAACCCACAGATTTGCAGGCTGACTGCCCTGCTTGGTCAGCTCGAGAGAAGGGTGATGGTGGATAGATGGTAGGCGTTGATAGGTGGTAGGTGATTGATAGATAGGTGACAGGTGATCAACAGATGGCAGGTGATTGCTAGGTGGTAGGTGATTGCTAGGTGACAGGTGATTGACAGATGGCAGGTGATTGATAGGTGGTAGGTGATTGCTAGGTGAGAGGTGATTGACAGATGGCAGGTGATTGACAGATGGCAGGTGATTGATAGGTGGTAGGTGATTGCTAGGTGACAGGTGATTGACAGGTGACAGGTGATTGACAGGTGGTAGGTGATTGCTAGGTGACAGGTGGTAAAAGACGGACAGACAGACGGCACGGCCCTGCCTGGCGGGGCAGCGGCTCACCCTGTGGCTCTGCCCACAGATCTGGCATCACTCCTTCTACCACGTGCTCAACATCGCCCCTGAGCAGCACCCTCTGATGGTGACGGAGCCGCCTCTGAGCAAAGCATCCACCAAAGAGAAAGTGTCCCAGGTAACAGGCCGTGCGGCAGGGGCTCCGCTTCCAGCCTCCTGCAGCCTCAGGGTCTCGCCCTCTCTGTGGGGCCTCAGGGGCAGGCACTGGGCGGAGCTGTCCCGGTTGACCTCAGCAACAGGAGTGGGGGGGCTTGCAAGTGGTCAGGCTCCGTGCCAGGCCTCCGCGGCAGCGACTCCATCCACACCCACCCACCCTCTGGGCAGGGGCTAGCAGCCCCTGCGTTCAAACACACCGGAGCAGCGGAGCCCAAGTGATTTGCCTCCGGTCAGAGGCCGGTGGCTGGTGGACTGCTGGACCCAGAGGGCGTGACCCCAGCTCCAGTGCCCACCACTGCTCCTGGGAGGTCTGGTTCTGTTTGGGAGGCTGCCGGGCCTCTCCTGTGAGCGGTGCCTGGTCCTGCCTGCGTGGAGGGTCGGTGGTGTGTGCTGATGGGGGCCTGGTGAGCTGGATGGCGGGGCTGACAAGTCCCTGGTGCAGGTCACGGTCCTCAGGACTGCCACGGGGCCGGGCCGGGGTGCGGGGTGGGGGCAGGGCTACGGGGCGCCCGGGGCTGCCTGAGTTCTAGCCTGTCCCTGGGCTTCTCCTAATGAGGACATCGATGGGCTAATTAAGCAAGCAGCAGGGCTCTTCCATCTGGTCCAGCCACCCTGAAGCCCAGCGGTGTCTCTGCACTGAGCAGAGGCCTGCAGGGCAGGCCCAGGGCTGAGGTGCCACCTGCACTGGCCAGGGCACACCCCCCGCCCAGAAGCAGCAACTCCATCTATCACAGCCAGGTGCCAGCTCCCGCCGCATCTGAAACAAAGCCCCAGGTGGGCACTGACCCCTCCTCCGCGTGGGCATCCAGATCACGGAAGTGGGGCAGTGCCGGACTTCCTGGGACCAGCACAGAGGCACCCATCTGGAGAATGACCAGTGTCCATGAGCCCTCGGCACACGGAGGAGGACGGAGAGGGCAGGACCCCTCGCCCAGGGCGCGGCAGCCGGGGTGTGCGTGCTGCAGAAGGTCCTTGAGGAGGACCTGCCACCTGCCGCAGAGGCCGAGACCCCAAGATCAGCCTCACATGACGGAGGCCCCGGAGGCCATGGTGTGGCTCCAGCCTGAAGGCCGAGCTGAAGACCCCGAGAAGCTCGTTTCCGTGGGAGCCTGAGTCAGGAAAGAGCTGCGACCCAGCTCCGGGGACCAGGCGGGCGGCCTCTCCCGTCGGGCCTCTGTGCTCTCAGGCCCGCTCACTGGCCTGGCCCACCCTCCCTGGGGAGCCCACCGCGTCCTCAGCCCACCGCCTCCAGCGTCAGTCCCACCTGGGTCAGCCTGTGGCACCCCGGCAGGAAGGCCCGACTGCCCTCTGGTCACCCAGCTGTCAGCTGGACGCACGGAGTTGGCCACCACACCAGCAGAGCGGGTGGCTCCAGCCGCCGCCCTGGCCCACCCTGGCTGTCCAGTGGGACGCCAAAGGTCGCTGGCCATTCTGCTGAGAGTTTGGGAAGGAGACCAAGGTGGACGTGCAACTCGGAGGGCGCTTGGCACGGAGCGGCCTGTGTGGCAGTCACTGGGGGCCGTGGCCACCCACGCCCCAAAGAGCCCTGTGTCACAGCACAAGAGAGGCCCTGCCCAGGAACCCGGTGGTCAGAGGGGAGGCCAGCAGGAGGGGCAGGGGCTCCAGCACCCACTGGTCCCCCACCTCCCCCACCTCTTTCTGGCACCCCTAAGAGCCACCCAAGAAAAGACCCCAGACCTCGGCCCGGGGCAGGGGGCAGCGGGAAAGGAGCGGCCTCCCCAGGCGCGGGGGCAGCAGCCACCACGCAGGCACCCTCCCTGCAGTGTCCCTCGTCCAGCTGCCCCCCTGCGTGGCCCTGCAGGAGTGGGTGGGACTGCAGGGCTGGCGGGGCTTCTGTGGCAGCCTGCCCCGGGGGAGTCTGGAACACCGCGGTCCTGAAGAGGGGCCAGTGGGGTGGGACAGAGGGGCCCGGCCCTGAGTCACCTGGGTCCTGGCCCCGGCTCTGCCGGCACACGTGACCTCAGGCACATCTGTGGTCCCAGCTCTGCCTCAGTTTCCTCATCAGGAGGATGATAGTGGACCCCAGGGTCAAGGTGAGGACAGGATAAGCTGGCCCCTCAAGTCCACGTAGGTTCCCCCACTGAGCAAAAGCTGGCCCGCAGGCCCAGCCGCCGTCGTCCCATCTGGGGGTGGGGGGTTTGACTGCAGGAACCTGAAGACCCTGCAGCCCATGACCTTCAGGCTCCGCGACCTTCAGCTAGCTGCAGGCGGGCAGGGCTGGGGCAGTTTTTTGGAGGCCGGGGCTCTAGTTTGAGCCTCCTTCCTGGGATCCATGCCTTCCCAGACACACGCCACACTTGGGGTCCACCCAGCTGTGACTCCTGTGACAGTAGCCGCCAGGGCCGGCCTGGCCAGGCTATGTCTGCACAGGGTTCCAGGGGTGGATTCCCGCCCACCTCAAGGCCGCTGCCCCCCAAAAGCTCACATGTCCCAGGGCATCCGTCTCCAGAGGCAGGGCTTTGGGGCAGTGGTTGGCCCGAGAGGGCTGTGACCTCACTGGTGGGCTTGTCCCTCCACGGAGGGGACTACTGGGAGGGGAGGAAGCTGCGGGCCTGCGGGGCGTGGGTGGAGGGAGCAGGTCACTGGGGCTGTGTCCTTGGGGAATATATCCTGTTGGCGGAGGGCCCTCCTCGCTGACGGCTTCCCCGCTGCCACCAGCTGCCAGCTAGCCGTCCCCCACGCCCCTCCGTCATGACGTTCCCGAGCAGGGGATTCAGCGGGCCACGGCCTGAACCTACTCGTCATGAGCAGGAAACAAGGGAACAGACCTTTCCTCCTCCAAGGTGCGTCAGGTGTTCTGGTGACAGTGTGGGTCGCTGACCGGCACGCTGCCCCTGGCCCTGCACTGTGAGCGCCTCACCGTGACCGCTCAGCCGTGCGGCCAGCACACGGTGTCCTGCTCTAAACACGCGTCTGACCCAGTTTTGAGGCCCCGACGGAGGCCAGTCAGTTCCCCTCCTTGGGTGGGTGGTTCAGTCCACACCCACCACTGCCCCACCCGGCTGTCACACGCAGAGCCAGGATGTACCTGCCCTCGTTGTCCTGGGCCAGCTGCTGGGCACCCGAGGACAGCCTCCACACGCAGAAGGCCTGGGAAAGGCCCCTGGGCCCAGCGCAGCGGAGCCGGGAAGCCCCCGCAGCCCAGCTCACAGTCCCTGTCCCCGGACACAAGCCCGCTTGTGGCCCTGCCTGGCAGGCTTCTCTAGCTCAGAGTGGAGGTGACGGGGTGCCCTCATCCACCCCAGTGACACTGCAGGGGTCTCGACAGCACGAGGGCCTTCCAACTCCTCAGAGCACAGAGGGCTGCCCTCAGGTGAAGCTCACGGCCCCTCACGGGGCAGGGCCCAGCAGCAGCCTCCTGTGCCCAGCCTCAGGGCCGCCTGCCCACCGGCCTTCTGTCTCCTGTGGCCAGCGGCCATCAGATACCCATGCGGAATGACCAGGGTGGTCTCGCCCCGTCACTCCTGCCCTGGCGCCCAGTGGGCGCCTGGGCCGCGTTTCTGGGATACACCACGTCTGCACCAGGGCCTGGAGTCCTGTCCCCTCGGGGGAACTGGGAGCCGGGTTGTGTCTGTGACCAGCCCTGTCACCGCCTCCCCGCTGCAGAAAGAGGGCGTGTCCAGTGAAGACAGCGTGCTCCGCGGAGCCTCTGGGGCGGCAGGGGCACCTGTGGGTGGCAGGCAGCCGTGTGCAAGACCTCGCTGCCCTCCTCAGGTGGCACAGGGTGCCCGGAGGGTGTTCGCAGACTGGGAGTCAGTGCCCACTGGGGAGGGGCAGGCCTCGGAGCCCTGGCCCGGAGCCCCTGGTGCTCTCGTGGTGAAGCCTGCGCCCTGCCCGCCGCGGCCTGGTGCCAGCGAGGTCGCTGTTCTTCCTAGATCCTGTTTGAGACCTTCGGAGTCCCCGCCCTCTACATAGGCAACCAAGGTGTCCTGTCTCTGTACTCCTCCGGCCAGACCTCGGGTGAGTGGCCCTGTGGGAGCCCTGCCCCGCCTGCAGTCCCGTCCCGCCCTCACCCCTCCCTGGCACCCAGCACAGTGCGCACCCGCCTTTCCACCCTCCTGGCTAGGCAGAACCCACCCAGACCTTTAAAATTCGCTGGGCTCAGCCTTACCTTCAACAGCGTTATTGAGGTGTGATTGACACGCAGGCCCGACGTGCTTCAGGAGCACGCTTGGACAAGTGTGATGCGGGGATCACCACGACCAACACAGTGAACCTACCTCACCCCTCCTGCCCGTCCCCAGGTGGCCACCAGCCTGTCCCCACAGATGGGTCTGCATGGCTAGTGTCCGGTATAGACGACACCCGAAGGCAAGGGCTCTGCTTTGTGTCCCTTTTCACTCTGAATGATCCGGAAATCCATTGCGTTGTTGGTCTCGGGTGCGTTGCCTGGTGTCGCTGCTCCGAGCGGTGGGTCGCCCTCACTCGTTTGCCCACAAATGGGCTTGGGGCGTTTCCAGCAGGACTCTCGGGTGACAGCCACCATGCGCACTGGTGTCTTGGGGCGGTGTACGCTCTCAGTAGTGTTTCGTGATGTCCAGTGGTGGACTGGCCGGGCCATGTGATGGGCCTATGTTTAACTTCTAAAGCCCCTTGCAGGCCGGTCACCAAGGCAGCCACCCACCCTGCCCGTCCCCAGCTGCCGGAGCTCTGGGCATAGAGCGGGACTGCAGTGGTGTGTCCCTGGAGCTCTGGGCACGGAGTGGGACTGCAGTGGTGCGTCCCTGGGCTCTGGGCACGGAGTGGGACTGCAGTGGTGCGTCCCCGGGCTCTGGGCATGGAGTGGGGACTGCAGTGGTGCGTCCCCGGGCTCTGGGCACGGAGTGGGACTGCAGTGGTGCGTCCCCGGGCTCTGGGCACGGAGTGGGACTGCAGTGGTGCATCCCTGGGCTCTGGGCACGGAGTGGGACTGCAGTGGTGTGTCCCCAGGCTCTGGGCACGGAGTGGGACTGCAGTGGTGTGTCCCCGGGGCTCTGGGCACAGAGTGGGACTGCAGTGGTGCATCCCTGGGCTCTGGGCACGGAGTGGGACTGCAGTGGTGCGTCCCCAGGCTCTGGGCACGGAGTGGGACTGCAGTGGTGCATCCCCGGGGCTCTGGGCACGGAGTGGGACTGCAGTGGTGCGTCCCCGGGGCTCTGGGCACGGAGTGGGACTGCAGTGGTGCGTCCCTGGAGCTCTGGGCACGGAGTGGGACTGCAGTCGTGCGTCCCGGGGCTTCGAGCCCCACCCTGGCCACGCCGTCACTGGCCCTGCTTCCTGTGCTCCCACCGCGTCCTCCTGGTGAAGCCCTCCACACCTGGTGTTCTGCGCACTCTTCTTTTATCCTGGACACAGACTTTGTCAGACGAATATTTTGCACATACCTGTCCCTGCCTTCCCCTTCATTCTTGTCACAGTGTCTTTTGAAGAGCAGAAGTTTTCAATTTCCATAAAGTCTGATTTATTAGCTTATTGTTTTGTGGACCAGGACTGTGGTATCATATCTAAGAAATAGATGCGGAGCCGGGGTAGTAGTGGCGCCTGCCTGTCATCCCAGTGACTCGGGAGGCTGAGGCAGGAGGATTGCCAGTTCAAGGCCAGCCTTACCAGCAACTTGGCGAGGCCCTGCCTCACTATAAAAATAAAGATGAAAAGAGAAGCCAAAATCAAAGATTTTCTGCTAGAACTCTCATAGATTTTAGTTTTACTCTGAGTCCTAGGGTCCATATTGAATAAGGCATAAGGTATGAATGGTGTGTGTGTGTGTGTGTGTGTGTGTGTGTGTGTGTGTGCAGAGCTCCTATTTTTCCTTGGGCGTTGTTGGAGACACTGCCCTCTCTTCGCTGACTTGCCTGGCACACTCTGAAAGCCAGTTCTCCATGTGCTCAGGGTAGCTCTTGTGACTTGAACCTCATCTTCTTAGCTTCCATAGTGCGGGGGCTGCAGCCGGGCCTGTGTTACTGGGTGAGCGCTGCGCTCACCCCTGCCCCAGGGCTTGGGGTTTGGTTGGCGCTGGCTTGCATATTTAGCTCCAGCTGGTGACCATGGCATGCGAGCCAGGAGCCCTGTGTCTCCCGGCTGTTTCCTGTGTTCACAGTAGGCAGGTCGGGGGGGGGGGGGGTCTTGTCTGTTTCTTACACTTTTGTGCTGTTGCAAATTATATATTATTTCAACTTTCATTGTGCATTGCTATTTGTATAGAAATGCAATAGATTTTTTGCTCTTGTGGTGCAGGATCAAACCCAGGGCCTCGCACAGTCTAGGTAAGTGCTCTATCCTGAGCTACACCCCAGGCCCCTACAACTGATTTTTGTATGTTGACATTATATACTGATATTCTAATTAAGCTCACTTATTGAGATTTCGTAGGATTTGTTATTTGGACCATGATCTTGTCTAGGTTTTACTCCGTTCCTTTATTTCGGAACCGGATGCTTTTCTATCTTTCCTGCCGGGTTGCACTGACCTGCTTCTCCAGTATGGCTCTCTTGGTTGGAAGTGGTGGGCTGAGGTCCTTGTCTTGTTCTTGATCTTAGAGGGAACCATTCAGTTTTGCAGCAAGAAGTGTTGTGAGAGCTTTGGTTTCTCATCGGTGTCCTTTATGCATTTGATGGTTTTATTGTAGTCTTGGTTTGCTGAGAAATTTCTTATCAGTAGTCGAGGTTGGATTTTATCAAGGGCAGCATCTGCATCTACTGAGTGGTGCCTGGGTTTTCCCCCCTCCTTAATGTGGTGGTTTTCCCTGTTTGGTTTGCAGTGGTAGGACTGCCTGGACTTCAGGCCAGACCCATCTGGTCATGATTGACAGCTGTTGTATGTGTCACTGACTCAGCTTGAATTCACGTTCACAGGTGACAATGGCCTAGTGTCCCAGCTCCCAGGGACACTGCATTCTTGCCTGGCACCCAGTATCTTGAAGGCAGAACCTGTGCTCTTCATTGCAAGGGTGGGTGGGAAACCCTCTCCCTGGTCCCCAGTTAGAGGGGAAGGTTCCTTTCTGCCTGACCGGCTTCCTTGAAAGGTGCGATCCTTGGCTGCAGATGCGACAGGGGCAAGGAGCCAGTGGCTGGACCCCATCAGCTCTGGACAGCCCCAGAAGCCCCTGGGTCTCGCAGAATGAGTCGTGCATTTCCATCGCCCCTCGTGCCCTTCTGGCCACGCCTCGCGGTGTGCCTTGCTGACTGAAATGCAGCCTCCTCCTCTGCGTGCAGGCTGCCCACGCCTGGGTGCTGCCCAGAGATGCCCAGTGCCCTGAGCAGGGCACAGACAGTTCTAGGAGAGAAAGCTGTCAGCCTCATGGCGTTCTTCTCCCCCGCGGGCCTCTTGACAACGGCTCTGGCCTGCCTCCCGCTAACAAGAAGAGGAGAAGAGAACCCTTCAGGCCCCAGACAGCCCTCCCCAAGCTGCTGTGCTCCCCCAGGGAGAAGCCGGCTCCTCGGACCCCTTGCCTTCCCTTCGGACCTTTTTCTCCTCCGCCCTCTCTTCCTGCGGGCCTGGCAGTGGTAAGGCATGCGCGCACCCCACGTGACGACGCCAACGTGTTCTCTTCCCAGGAACAACCATCGAGTCTGGAGAAGGAATGACGTACTTTGTGCCCATTATTGATGGCTGTCCTTTGCTTCAGACAACCTCCCAGATGAGCATCGCCGGCCAAGACCTGACCTCGTACCTCCTGCAGCTGTTGGAGGACAATAAGAATGTACTGAGGAGCACAGGTAGGAGACTGCTGTTCTCAGCCAGGTAAGGGGGCGTGGCGTCCTTCTTGGCTTCCTCAACCTGCAACACTCAATTTGTAAAGTTTAGGCTACGGGACCAGCATCCAAGTTCCAACATCAACCCTAGCCATATTTAGGGACATTTGATATCCCTTGACAATGATGAGAATGATGATGTTGATGATGTGGTAGTAGTGGTGATGACGATGGTGGTGATGCGGAGGATGGTGGTGGTGATGTTGAGCATAGTGGTGGTGGTGGTGACGGTAATGGTGGTGGTGATGTTGATTGTGGTACTGGTGGTGATGGTGGTGATGTGGAGGATGGTGGTGGTGATGTTGAGCATAGTGGTGGTGGTGGTGGTGACGGTAATGGTGGTGGTGATATTGATGATTGTGGTACTGGTGGTGATGGTGGTGATGTTGGGGATGGTGGTGGTGATGTGGAGGATGGTGGTGGTGATGTTGAGCATAGTGGTGGTGGTGGTGACGGTAATGGTGGTGGTGATGTTGATGATTGTGGTACTGGTGGTGATGGTGGTGATGTTGGGGATGGTGGTGGTGATGTGGAGGATGGTGGTGGTGATGTTGAGCATAGTGGTGGTGGTGGTGACGGTAATGGTGGTGGTGATGTTGATGATTGTGGTACTGGTGGTGATGGTGGTGATGCGGAGGATGGTGGTGGTGATGTTGAGCATAGTGGTGGTGGTGGTGACGGTAATGGTGGTGGTGATGTTGATGATTGTGGTACTGGTGGTGATGGTGGTGATGTTGGGGATGGTGGTGGTGATGTGGAGGATGGTGGTGGTGATGTTGAGCATAGTGGTGGTGGTGGTGACGGTAATGGTGGTGGTGATGTTGATTGTGGTACTGGTGGTGATGGTGGTGATGTGGAGGATGGTGGTGGTGATGTTGAGCATAGTGGTGGTGGTGGTGACGGTAATGGTGGTGGTGATATTGATGATTGTGGTACTGGTGGTGATGGTGGTGATGTTGGGGATGGTGGTGGTGGTGGTGGTGATGATAATAGTGGTAATGGTGATGATGGTGATGATGGTCAGTGTGCTGCTGCTGCTGCTGACAGTGGTGAGGCTGGTCATGGTGATGAAGGTTATGATGATGAGGGTGATGGGGATGACTACTGTTATGGTTTGGATGTGAGGTATCCCCCAAAAGCTCAGTGTGAGACAATGCAGGAAGGTTCAAAGGAGAAATGATTGGGATTCAAGAGTCTTAATCCAATCAGTGAATTAATCCCCTGATAGGGATTTCCTGAGTGGTAACTGAAGTGGTAGCTGTGGCTGAAGGAAGTGGGAATTGGGGTGTGGCTTTGGGGTATTTGTATCTGGCAAGTGGAGTCTCTCTCTGCTTCCTGATCATCCTTTGAGCTGCTTCCCTCTTCTGCCATGATTTTCTGCCTTACCTCAAGCCTCAAGGAGTGGAGCCAGGCTTCTATGTGTAGGAGCCCTAATTAAGGCGATAGCTAAGATTGCGGTTAGCTGTGAGCCATAAAGATGTTCAAGCATTACCACATTCCCATGGTCTCGCGAGACTTTGGAAGGCGATAATGCTTGAACATCTTTATGGCTCACAGCTCTTTATTCTGCTAGCTTCTCTCTCCGGCTCCAACAACAACTCCAACACCATCCACACTCCTGCAACCACCACACAATATGGCGCCGACCCGATCCACAATCCCGCAGGCCAAGTCTCGTGAGACCATGGAAGGTGGTAATGCTTGAACATCTTTATGGCTCACAGATAACCACAATCTTAGCTATCTCCTTAATTAGGGCTCCTACATCTATGGATTAGGATCTCTGAAACCACAAGCCCTCAACTAAACTTTTCCTCCTCCACAGCTGTTTTGGGTCAGGTCTTTTAGTCATAGCAGTGAAAAATCTGACTAAAAAAACTGACAATGATGGCAATGAAGTTGATGATGGTGGTGGTAGTGGCAATAATGTTGCTGCCGCTGCTGGTGATGGTGCAGATGATGGTGGTGATGGTGATGACCGTGGTTGTGAAGGTGATGGTGGTGATGGTGGTGGTGAAGGTGGTGGTGGTAGTGAAGGTGATGGTGATGACCATGGTGGTAGTGGTGATGGTGATGGTGGTAAAGGTGATGGTGATGGTGGTGATGGTGATGGTGATGGTGGTAGTGAAGGTGATGGTGGTGACCATGGTGGTCATGGTGATGGTGGTGGTGAAGGTGGTCATGGTGATGGTGGTGGTGGTGAAGGTGATGGTGATTGTGGTGGTAGTGGTCATGGTGATGGTGGTGAAGGTGATGGTGGTGGTGGTGATGTGGTGATGGTGATGGTGATGATAAAGGAGATGGTGATGGTGGTGGTGGTGAAGGTGGTAGTCATGGTGATAGTGGTGGTGAAGGTGATGGTTGTGGTGATGACCACGGTGTGGTGATGGTGGTGGTGGTGAAGGTGATGGTGATTGTGTGGTAGTGGTCATGGTGAAAGGTGATGGTGGTGATGGTGGTGGTGAAAGGTGAAGGTGGTATGAAGGTGATGGTGATGACCATGGTGGTGGTGATGGTGGTGGTGAAGGTGGGTGATGGTGGTGGTGAAGGTGATTGTGATGGTGGTGGTGGTAAAGGTGATGGTGGGTAGTGAAGGTGATGGTGATGACCATGGTGGTGGGTGATGGTGGTGGTGAAGGTGATGGTGATGGTGGTGGTGATGGTGATGGTGGTGGTGGTGAAGGTGATGGTGGTGGTAGAGATGGTGGTAGTGATGACCCATGGTGGTGGTGATGGTGTGTTAGTTGTGGTAATGATGAGCTAAGCTTTACAGAGAACTGACTGTGCAGGGCATTGGGCCAAGTCAGCACTCCACACACATCTTGTCTTCGTTTCTTGCCACAGCCTCATGAGGGGGAAAAGTTATTTCTATTTCAGGACAAAGAGGCTGAGGAAGATTGGGGTCTTTGGCCAGTACCCCATAAGAGTGAGGATATTGGCTCTTGGGATATGAACCCAAGGACTTCAGACAGGCTCTTTTCAGCTGTGTTCCCAGCCTGAACAAACTGCACGACAGCCATTTCCAGTAAGCGTGCAGTCCTGCGCTGCTCTTCCCAGGCCAGAAGCCCACGGCAAGGCCAGGCCATGTGTGCAGCCCTGAAGGCCAACACCAATCAGCAGGAAAGTGAGAAAGGCTGGTCCCGGCCAAGTCACGGCTGGTTACTGACAGATCACAGATCACAGTTAGCGAGATTTTTATGTGCATTATTTCAATTTGTCCTTGAAATAATCCTGAAAGTGATCATTAATTTTATTCATGCAGAGGAAGAAAAGGCAGGCTTAGGGAATAATGTATTTGCTTAAGTCTAGGCATTTGGTAAATGGCAGGGGTGGGATTCGAATCCAGATTTGCTTCATTAAAGCTTGAGCTAGGTGAAGAAGGGAAAGGTATCAGGAGATCACAGCATCTTAGCAGCCCGGGCAAGAGAAGGGAGCACATCGGGTGCCCGGCAGAAAGAGCAGAGGCCCGCTTGCTCGCAGGGCGTTGGAAGTAGGAGGACGGAGCAGACTTGAGCAGGAGCAGCTTGGCTGGAGCAGGTGACAGTGGGATCTGGAAGTCCCTGGCTGCAGAGCAGGTGGGACTTCCAGGGCAGCCCTGGGGGAGATTCCCCGCTGATTGCAACTCAGAGGTTTAGCTTGGTTTGACATCTGTTGTCAGCTGCCCGGAAAGGGTTGGGCATCGCCTTCCAGGAGTGTCCAGACAGGAGCCCGCGGGCTGTGCTTGGTTCTCCAGAGCAGGGCCGGCTTGGAGCAGCTTGCAGAACCTCCTGCTGCAGTACATAATAAATGTAGGTTTGATTTTTGGGGGGATTTTCTAATCCCCAAAGCACGCCACACACAGCAGGGTCTCAACCTACAAAATGCTGACCTCTTGCAATACCTCCATCTCAGGGCAGGCCCAGGGCCTTGCAGCATGGACGGGAGGATCTAGCTGGGGCTTCTCTTTTGTCCTGCAGGGGATCGAGAGTTCGTCAGGGACTTAAAAGAGAAGTGCTGCTATGTGGCCTTGGACTTTGACAAGGAAAAGTCTGAAGGTAACCTGCTGCCCTGCCAGAGGAAGTTCCTGCTGCCCGACGGCCAGGAGATCACCCTCAGGCAGGAGCACTTCCTCTGCCCCGAGGCGCTCTTCCAGCCCAGCCTCATAGGTGAGTCTGGGGAGGCCGCAGGACCGGGGAGAGAGGTGCTGGGCCCAGAGGGAGGTCTTGTCTGAGTGGCAGACAGGTTCCTCTGGTCTTAGCTGTCTCTCGCTGGGGCCTGCTGTGTGCCCCTGGCCTTGTAGACCCTAGCACATGATTTGGGCCTTTTCTCCGTCCCCTCCTCTGTTTGCCTGCCTTACAGAGGAGGAAACTCACCCAGGGGTCTTGAATCATTTGCCAAGGGGTTGTGCGCGACTCCACTGGGCCGCAGGTCTTCCCGGTGCATTAGGTTTTTTAAACTCCACCTACTTACAAAATAATTTGTATACAAAAATGCTGATGATTGAGGCAGGAAGGTAAAACCCATAGATCTGGAGGGGACTTGAAAGATCTGGCTGACCAAGAGCTGTGAAATGAGCCTCCAGTGGCGTGACCCTCGGCAGGCAGCACTGACTAGGGCAAGCAGCGGTTACGGAGTCCTGGGAAAGGGGAGAGGAATTTGCGGGGGAGTCCTGGAAAACCAAGCGCTCCCTGGAATACCCTTCTTGGAATGATCTGTGGCATTTGTGCGGGATGGAGAGGCGTAAAACTTGGGCTCTGTTTCCTAGGACCAGCTAATAAGGACCTGGCACAGTCCTGGGTGAGTTAGGGGCATTGGCTGTTCCCCTGCCCGCCAGGAGGCACCCAGTCTTAAAATCACAGCACCCCCACCCAGTATTGAGTGGCTAAAGGGACAAGTCACTGGAGTCCTTCCCCCACCGCATAAGTCCTCTTCAGGGCCTGATCCTGGATCCCAGGGGAAGTGGACACCACACGGTTCAGGGCCTGCAGAGCCCTCCCGCCAGGCAGGCCCGGCCGCCCCTGTGAGTGGCCTCAGCCTTGGCCAAGGCACCCGGCTTAAGGAAGAGCAGAGGCTCAGAGACTCGTGGTGACCAAGAGATGGGCACATACCAGTGCTGCTGTCATTCTGTGGGCTCAAGAGGGTTTGCTCAGGATCCTTGTCCAAAGGCCACTGAGCCAGGACGCTGCCCCTGCAGAGAGCCTTCGTCACACAGTCACTGTGGAGCAGGAGACACTGACCACTGTCCACGCCATTGGCGTGGGCACACAGGCACTGTCTCGTGAGCCGGAAGTTAGTCCTTGCTCAACTGTGGCCGCGGGGTCCTACGGAGTTGCTGCCAGGCCCCGTTGAAGCCCAACCAGCCTCGCCTGGGGACATCGATGTCCTCTGCTGCCTGGGGCGGGGGTGGGCATGTGGGCGCCCTGCAGATCCTGATGCCCACTGCGGTCGGCTGCAAGGGACGGCCAGGTACGGGGCCCGCCTCCAGCCCCTGGGACTTTCTCTCTCCCCTCCCGGCAGGGAGGAACAGCCTGGGCATGCCCATGAGCGTCTTCCGCTGCATCTCTTCCTGTCCCCCCCGCCACTGGAAGGCCCTCTTCAGCCACATCATCCTGTCTGGAGGCACGGGCGCCTGCACCGGGCTGCGCTCTCGACTGCAGAGAGAGATGGCCAACCTGGTGTGCCCCGCATACCGCATGCAGGTGAGGTTCTCACGCCACCTGGGTTCACGCTGCGGACATTTCTAGAATGCCCCGTCGGAGCCAGGCATGGGCCTGGCACTGGGGGAGGCGTCCAGAGACTAAAGCGACCCAGGCTCTGAGGTTTCCCTGCAGGGGGTGAGCAGCAACAGGCAGGGACCCTGACAGGGAGGGCGCTGTGGCCAAGGGGCAGGGAGGCAGGAGGTGGGCAGGGCAGGGGGCACAGCCGGTGCAGGCCCGAGAGGCCAGGGGGAGCTGGGCCAGAGCTGGCTTCCAGAGGTGGGTGGGAGGAGCTGGGGCCTAGTGAGCAAGGGCAGAGCAGGGGAGGGCCTGAGACCACCAGAGAGGACCTGAGACCAGGGCTGGGCAGAGGAACACCAGCCAGCCAGCAAGGAGGGCAGCCCAGGCTCCCGGGCAAGGGTGGCTGTCCTCAGGCGTGGGCTGTCCTGAGGGTGGGCTGTCCTCAGACGTGGGCTGTCCTCAGACGTGGGCTGTCCTCAGGCGTGGGCTGTCCTCAGGGGTGGGCTGTCCTCAGATGTGGGCTGTCCTCAGGTGTGGGCTGTCCTCAGATGTGGGCTGTCCTCAGGTGTGGGCCGTCCTTGGGCCGTCCTCAGGCGTGGGCTGTCCTCAGGCGTGGGCTGTCCTCAGATGTGGGCTGTCCTCAGGTGTGGGCTGTCCTCAGGCGTGGGCTGTCCTCAGGGGTGGGCTGTCCTCAGACGTGGGCTGTCCTCAGGCGTGGGCTGTCCTCAGGTGTGGGGCTGTCCTCAGATGTGGGCTGTCCTCAGGTGTGGGCTGTCCTCAGATGTGGGCCGTCCTCAGGTGTGGGCCGTCCTTGGGCCGTCCTCAGGCGTGGGCTGTCCTCAGGCGTGGGCTGTCCTCAGATGTGGGCTGTCCTCAGGTGTGGGCTGTCCTCAGGCGTGGGCTGTCCTCAGGCGTGGGCTGTCCTCAGGGGTGGGCTGTCCTCAGGCGTGGGCCGTCCTTAGGGGTGGGCTGTCCTCAGGCGTGGGCTGTCCTCAGATGTGGGCCGTCCTCAGGGGTGGGCTGTCCTCAGGTGTGGGCCGTCCTCAGGCGTGGGCCGTCCTCAGGCGTGGGGCCGTCCTCAGGGGTGGGCCGTCCTCAGGCGTGGGCCGTGGGGTGGGCTGTCCTCAGGCGTGGGCCGTCCTCAGGGGTGGGCTGTCCTCAGGGGTGGGCTGTCCTCAGGTGTGGGCTGTCCTTAGGGGTGGGCCGTCCTCAGGTGTGGGCTGTCCTCAGGCATGGGCCGTCCTCAGGGGTGGGCTGTCCTCAGGGGTGGGCTGTCCTCAGGTGTGGGCTGTCCTCAGGCGTGGGCTGTCCTCAGGCGTGGGCTGTCCTCAGGGGTGGGCTGTCCTCAGGCGTGGGCTGTCCTCAGGCGTGGGCCGTCCTTAGGGGTGGGCTGTCCTCAGGTGTGGGCTGTCCTCAGATGTGGGCTGTCCTCAGGGGTGGGCTGTCCTCTGTCCTCAGGGGTGGGCTGTCCTCAGATGTGGGCTGTCCTCAGGGGTGGGCTGTCCTTAGGGGTGGGCTGTCCTCAGGGTGGGGCTGTCCTCAGTGGGCTGTCCTCAGGTGTGGGCCGTCCTCAGGGTGGGCTGTCCTCAGGGGTGGGCTGTCCTCAGGTGTGGGCTGTCCTTAGGGGTGGGCCGTCCTCAGGTGTGGGCTGTCCGTCCTCAGGCGTGGGCCGTCCTCAGGGGTGGGCTGTCCTCAGGTGTGGGCTGTCCTCAGGCGTGGGCTGTCCTCAGGGGTGGGCTGTCCTCAGGTGTGGGCTGTCCTCAGGCGTGGGCTGTCCTTAGGGGTGTGGGCTGTCCTCAGGCGTGGGGTCCTTAGGGGTGGGCTGTCCTCAGGTGTGGGCTGTCCTCAGGCGTGGGCCGTCCTCAGGGGTGGGCTGTCCTCAGGTGTGGGCCTGTCCTCAGGCGTGGGCCGTCCTCAGGGGTGGGCTGTCCTCAGGCGTGGGCCGTCCTCAGGGGTGGGCTGTCCTCAGGCGTGGGCTGTCCTCAGGCGTGGGCTGTCCTCAGGGGTGGGCTGTCCTCAGGTGTGGGCCGTCCTCAGGCGTGGGCCGTCCTCAGGCGTGGGCCGTCCTCAGGGGTGGGCTGTCCTTAGGGGTGGGCTGTCCTCAGATGTGGGCTCCTCAGGGTTGGGCTGTCCTCAGGGGTGGGCTGTCCTCAGGGGTGGGCTGTCCTCAGGGGTGGGCTGTCCTCAGGGGTGGGGCTGTCCTCAGATGTGGGCTGTCCTCAGGCGTGGGCCTGTCCTCAGGCGTGGGCTGTCCTCAGGGGTGGGCTGTCCTTAGGGGTGGGCCTGTCTGTCCAGGCTGTGGGCTGTCCTCAGGGGTGGGCTGTCCTCAGATGGGCCGGGGGTGGGCTGTCCTTAGGGGTGGGCTGTCCTCAGGGTGGGGCTGTCCCCTTAGGGTGGGCTGTCCTCAGGGGTGGGCTGTCCTTAGGGGGGCTGTCCTTAGGGGTGGGGCTGTCCTCAGACGTGGGCTGTCCTCAGGCGTGGGCTGTCCTCAGGTGTGGGCCGTCCTCAGATGTGGGCCGTCCTCAGGGGTGGGGGGCCGTCCTCAGGGGTGGGTCCTCAGGGGTGAGCTGTCCTCAGGGGTGGGCTGCCTCAGGCGTTGCTGTCCTCAGGCGTGGGGTGTCCTGAGGTTGGGCCGTCCTCAGAAGTGGGGTGTGCCCTTCCAGGAAGTCAGGACTGGGGATCTAGAACGCGCCCTGGGGTCTCTCCGCGGAGCCCGGCCTCCAGTGCACCAGCACAGTCCCTCTGGTTGAAGTGCAACCCTCTTTCACCCCGGGGTACCCTCTGCGGTGACTGTCCTCTCTGGCTTGCTCTGACTTTGCCTGTGGCCCCACATCTGTGCTGCTGCGGGCCCCTGGGACAGTCGGGTGATGCCCTCAGCACGGGCGCTGCGTCCTCCTGTCTTGCCTGCAGGGCCTGCGGCTGGCTACAAGCTCCAGGGGCCACTTGTCACTGCTCAGCTGTGGCCTTGTGCTGCCAGCTTTCAGGAGATCCTGCCCGAGTGACACCTGGCTGCCTGTCGCCACCTTCAGGTGTCCCCCCAGTCATGGGCAGGTTGCTGTGTGGAAGTCAACGGGACAGTGGCCCTTGTTCCACCGGCCTTCCCACCTGCAGCCCTCAGCCTGTCCCTGCACGCATGTCACAGGCCATCAAATCCACAGAACACAGAAAGTGCCATCCCCCTCCTAAGACCCAGGTACCCTGTGAAGCACCAGGAGGGGCCACACATGCTCCCAGCGGAGCCGGAGCCCTGCCTCTGTGGCTTCCCTGCCACATCCTTTGTCATGAGGCAGACGTGCGTGTGACAGTGGGAGGGCGTCCCTGCCACCTTGCTTCCTGCGCCTGTTTCCCTGGGGCATCCCTGACATGAAGCTGCAGACTGTCACATCCTAGTGGCCAATGCCCCCCCCCACTCTACGTCCCCAGCTCCGTGCAGAATCGTGTTCCTGACACCCTCCTTCCTGCCCTCGGAGCCCCGTCTCTTGCATGAGATGAACTTTCACAAAATCAAAGAGGACGGCTGCACACGCCCCGGGACGGGAATCCAATCACAATCGAATATCATCGTTCTCTTGGCCACAGCTGCAAAGCGGATCTGTGGGGCCGTCTTTGTCCTGCAGGGCGTGGCTGGGCTGCCCTGGCACCAGCCCTTCCGTCCTTTCAGGAGATCCTCAAGTGCTCCCCGTCGTCCACCCCCAAACCCTCTCCATGGGACCTGGGTGGTGGCGCGTCTTGCGGAACTGGTCCTAAAGCAGCTGTCCCTGCCTGGTCTTCTCCGTCGGTCCGACCGTCTCTGGAGGGTGGGGGCAGCTTGCCTGTAGCCACCCATCAAGCTCCCGGACGTGCTCAGCTGGAGAAGGGAGAACTGCCCACCCACGCCCGCACACCAGCCGGGAGAAGGGCAGCTTCTCCCAAGCCGGCCAGCCCCGACTTCACGTGGGCACACGAGGAGTTTCGACCCTATGCTGGTGTGAAAGCCGTCCGTGTTCAGTTGACTGTTTCTGGAATTAGGAATTTTGACCTTTTCCCAGCCAGCAGCGGGCGGTTTGGTCCTTGCCCGTGCAGCCAGGTGGCCACGCTCCTGTTCAGCCCCGCGAGGGCAGCGGCAGGCTGGGCACCGGGCGGCGCTCGTGGTGGAGCGGGGGTGCTCTGCAGGGTGGGCTCCTCGCAGCTCCACATTAGCATTAGTTTAGAATACTCTTTCTTTCCCTTAGAATCATTTCTAAATGTGGATTTGGGAGCCAGAAATACAGGCAGACTCTCAGGCTTTGTGAACGTGTGGACAAATGGCCCCTGGACGCATCTGGTGGCTTTGTTTCCAAACCCCTTTGGCCAGCTTGAGAGATGGGGGAGAATTACTGTCCCCCCCCCCCTCTATCTCTCTCTCTCCTCTCTCTTCTTTTTAAAAATATCTTTCTGCAATTGCCTGTTCGAACCCCTGGCCACATTTTCTGCGGCTACTTTTGCTCTCCTCAATGCGCCAGCTCCCGGGTGTGCCTGGTTCTGCGCGTGTCTGGATAAGGTGCAGATGGAGCAGACGCTCGACCCTGGTCAGACGTGAACAGCAGAGGCTCCGGCGCCTGGCCTGGGCCGTGCTCCCTGAAGGGCTGGCCCGAAACACGCGCCCCTTCTCCCCCCACCCTCTCCCTCCCTCCCTCCCTCCCTCTGAAAGTCGTAGTGATACATCTTTTTTTTTTTTTTTTTTTGGTACTGGAGATTGAACTCAGGGGCACTTGACCACTGGGCCACATCCCCAGCCCTTTTTTTATTTTATTAGGGACAGGGTCTCACTGAGTTGCTAAGTGCCTCGCCATGGCTGAGGCTGGCTTTGAACTCGCGATCCTCCTGCCTCAGCCTCCCGAGTGCTGGGATGACAGGCGTGCGCCACCGCGCCCGGCTGTGATACATCTTTTAACTGAAACCAGCAAAGGATTCCAAGCTGAGCACAGTTCTGTGGGTGACAGAGCCAGTGGGTGTTGGGGACGGGCCGCGAGCACAACTTGTCCTCCCCTGCTGCACCTGAATCCCCCCCTGAGCTTCCCCATGCAGACCCCAGCAGCCAGGAGTCTGCCCTCCGATGTCCTAGAATAGCAGTCGTGCGCTTGTGGTATGCCTGCGCGCCTTACAGAAAGTCTGAGGCCTGAGGATGACAAGCCTGGCCTTGACAGTGACCTTGAACCTCCTGAGCTGCAGTGGCCCCACCTGACCAGTGGGTGAGGAGGGTCCCCACTGTGAGGAACCTGTGCTTTCTTTCCTGGGACAGAGCCAGGAGGTGCACTCTGCAGTTCAGGGGGAGAGGGAGAGGAGGCCTAGCCGCTGGGGAAGGGTCCGACCCCGGGGAAGGGGTCTCTGGGCGCCAGGGCTGGTGACGGGTCGGCCACGGGAGGGGTGCACGGTGTGCCCCGGGGTGTGAGGTGCTCTCCTGTGGGCTGAGGGCTGAAGGTGCTGGAGGGTGCCAGCCCTTGTGAAGCCAGCCTGCCAGCAGGGGCTCGGCCCTGGGGCCCGACCTGTGGACACCGCTGTCCCTGCAGAGCTGTGGCCTGACTGGGCTTCCTCCCCCCCCCCCCGCCTCTACCTTCCAGGTGTACACCTCTCCATACGCCAAGTACGGTGCCTGGGTAGGCGGCTCCATCCTGTGCTCGCTGTCCTCGTTCAAGGACATGTGGGTGACCAGCAAAGAGTACAAAGACATGGGATGCTCTGTCGCCAGCAGAAGAAGCATCTGACACGTGACTATATGGGCCTGGCCTGTGCCGTCCACCCAAGTCCAGGCCAAGAGCACAGAGCCCGCGCACACACACAGTCCTTCCTCCCCTGGCTGCCAATAAATAGGTCAACAAGGGACGCCGTGTCCATTCCCGAATCCCCTCCCTGCCTCCCAGCGGGGACGGCAGCACACGCACCCCGGCCTCCGCACCATGAGCAGGTGGCTGCCCCAGCCTGTGGCTGTGCCCGGGGTGCGGCTGGGGCTGTTCCCGCACCACCCACGCCTGGGATGTGCAGGCGGAGCAGAGGCCTCTGCAGCATCGTCTTTGTCCCTGGTGGGTGTCTGGGCCCGTTTTCTGTTGCTGTAACACAATGCCCAAGGCCTGGTCATTTAGAAATAATGGGAGGTTTATTTGGCTGCTGGTTCTGGAGACTGAAAGTCCAAGAGTTTGGTGGTGGTGTCTGGCGAGGGCTCGCGCTGCGTGGCGACGTGGCAGGGTATCACATGGAGACAGGGCCTCGTCCTCTTACAGAGTCATTAGTGCCACCCCAGGACCTCACCCGACCTGTCACCCTCCAAGGCCCACCTGCACATACCATGTGGGCTGCATTTCCAACGGGGTGCTTAGGAGCACCCAGACGCATGGTCCAGTGGGGTGCCCCAGCCAGAAGGGGCCCCCAGCACGGTCACAGGACGAGAAGCCAGCAGGTGCCCCTGCCAGGCCCCACCCACACGGGGCAGCACGGGAGCTCTAGTGGCCTGACAACACAGTCGTGCTGGTGCCCAGGGCACGCCTGGAGGGGCATCCGCCCTGGGAGAGCCAGGTTCTACAGCGCTGCGGCTAGCGCGGCCTCAGAGCTGATTTCAGGGTGAGTGGACTGGGGCTGGGGGCGCTGCTGGACCCAGGGCATTTATTTGTTTATTTATTGGGTACCGGGGATTGAACTCAGGGGCCCTCAACCACCGGGCCACGCCCCAGCCCTATCTTGTATTTTATTTAGAGACAGGGTCTCGCTAAGTTGCTGAGGCTGGCTTTGAACGCGCGATCCTCCTGCCTCAGCCTCCCCAGCCACTGAGATTACAGGCGTGTGCCACTGAGCCCAGCTGGGATCAAGGTTATTGAGGTGGTCACGGGGAGCTTAAATCCGTGAGGGAATCTGGTGAGAGTGCCAGGGCAGCAGCAGAGACGCAGGGGAGAGAGGAACCGCGCACCCGAGGGAGCCGGCGAGGCCCAGGGCTCCGTCTCAGCAGCCGCAACACAGGCTGGAGTGCTCGGGCGACCTGGACTCCTGCGGCCTGGCCCACGTGACAGAGTGGCCTGTCTGACTGCGTCCACCCCGGAGGCCGAGGGAAACCTGCACAGACCTCTAGATCCGCCTGCTTTGGCCACGGGCTCTGGGTGGCTTCACAAGTCCCTAGCTTGGGGGCTTGGCAGCTGAGCTTGGCTGCAGATGACCTCTGACCCGGTGACCATGGTAACGGGTGCGGAGGTTACTTTCCAGGGACCTAAAGGTCGTTTCTGTTGAAACCACTGACTCTTCACTCAGGCCTGCACAGGTGTCCCACGTGACCCGGCCTCGGGGGGCCGGAACTCCATCTCCGGTCACCCCTCCACCACTGTCTGAGCACAGGAGAAGAATCACCAAACTTTCTCCAGGACCCAGCCCCTGTCACCCAGCACTGCTGTCCCCTACAGTGACGCCCTGGCCTCTGCCTGGTTTCACAGCAGCTGGGAACAGGTCCTGGCTCTCACCACGTAGCTGGCGTGATCTCGAAGATACAAGGGGGACGGCATCCCTCCTGGGCCGAGTGGCCTGAGAACCACAGCAGGGCCCGTCTCGCCGGGGCAGCCCTTGCCCCATGGAGATATGGGGACGTCCACCTGGAGCTGTGGGGGGCTGCAGGGACAGTACCGTGGCTCCTCGCAAAGTTGGAATACTGTGTGACCTAGCAGGCCCACGGGGAGGTGTGTACCCAGAATGAGAGAAACCGGGGCTGCGAGGAGATGCCGGACAGCGCGCTCACAGCAGGTGTCTGCAATGGCCAGGAGGTGGAAGCCACCACGTCACTGATGGCTGAATGAACCAACTGCAGAATCACATTCTAGACAGCAGAATGTTATTCAGCCTGAAGAAGAACGTAGGCGGGGGCCGTGGCGCACACCTGTGATCCCAGCTACCTGGGAGGCCGAGGCAGGGGGGACAGCCAGTTCAAGGCCAGCCTCTGCAACCCAGCGAGACCCTGGCTCAAAAGAAAAAGTAAAGACAGGAGGTGCAGGCAGTGCAGGGCAGCCCTGGGTTCAATGCCCTGCACTGCAAATCATCATCATCGTCAGGAAGAGCAGGGACGGGGAGTCTGGCCCCTCCTGCAACCTGGAAGGACCTGGGGACAGGAGCCACACCAAAGGACAGAGACCCAGGACCCCTCAGAGGCCGAGAGGCTCCGTCTCATCAACAGACAGCAGGAGGGTGGGCTCGTGGTTAATGGGACGGGGCTTCAGTTTGGGGGATGAGGGTTTCTGGAGGTGGATGGTGGTGACGGCCACACAGCTGTATTTAATGTCACTCAACCGTGCACCCCAAGAGTCAAGATGGTGAGCTTCCCGTGCATTTTACTAAAGAGCCCCACAGCAGCTTCTCACCCAGGAAGGAGAGGGCGAGCCTTTCCCCGAGTCTCTGCCGGACCCGGGGCTGCCAGCTCTGTGACGTCACCCCACCTCCCTGTCCCTCACCCTCTCTGGCCACTGTCCTTTGGGCTGTTCTAGCAGCACGCAGCCTCCCTGGGCCTCCAGCCTTGCCCACGCGGGGTCCCTCCTGCACACGGGCTGGCTCCTCTACCACCTGCTCCTGCAGTCCTCGGAGAGTCTCTTCCTTGGAGGTGGCGTCCCTGGCTGTGACCCTGTCCCACGTGGTCCCATGTGTGTGACCTGCTCTGCTTGACCTTCATAGCTTTTCACCTCAACAGAGTGTGTATTTGCCTCTGGGAACTGTCTGTCCCCTGCTGGAATGGCGGGTCTCTAGGGCAGGGACTTTGTGTCACCGTTGTGCCCAGCACTGGCCCACCAGGAGGCTTAGCAAGCAGAGCAAGCGGCCCCGTGAGTGACGGGAAGAAATTGGCCAGGCGGGCGGACAGCCTCCCGGACACCGCGTGGACGGCACAAATCGCCACCTGCAGGAGACATCCCTGGAGGCGGTGGAATTTGAATCCACGCTCAGACCTCCTGGTGGCTTGCTTCGGACGTGGCCGATCGTGGATTCCACAAGCTGAGAAATGCAGCAAGACGGCAGCGGCCTGGTGTGGGACACGCGTCAGGCAGGTAGACACAGCGTGTGGTCCCAGATGCGCAGAGAAGATGTAGGTCTGGTCTCGGTCCCAGGACCATCCTCACCCTGTCCCCAGAGGCCACTCCTGCAGGAGCCCTGTTTGGGGAGATGGCTTAAATTGTGGTTGACTATGGGCCATGGAGTTTTGGGCATTGCCGCCTTCCGTAGTCTCGCGGGACTTGGCCCGGGATCTCGCGGGACTTGGCCTGGGATCTTGAGTGACTTGAGCCGAGATTGCTGATTGGGTCTGCACCATTTTTTGATGGTGTGTGGTGCGTGTTAGTCGTTGTTAGAGCCAGAGAGAAAAGTTATCAGAATAAAAAGCTGTTTGTTTCCAGTTCGCCTCTGAACTTCCTCCCGCGGCTCCGTTGCTCCAAGCAGCCGTCGCTTCAGGCGGCAACACCCTCCAGCCACGCTCCCTGCAGTCCTTCACCTGGGGACGGAGCTCCGGAGCACCCTTGGTGGGGCTGGGGAGTTGCTAAGTGCAGCTTGGCAGACACTCCATGCGACTGTTGGAGCCGCGAAGCGCGTGCGCACAGAGGGTTGGCGCCCACATCTGCGCTGAGTTTCTCAGTTAAAAGCAGTTTCTCCATGGCATGGCACCGTCTCCGCAGATTAGAAGCACAGGCACGGATTTTACAAGGAACACAAGGCTTCCAGGGTGTGTGTCAAACAGTGAGCGCGCGCTTCCAGGGAAGGGAGGAGGGAGCGGGGCGTGGGGGGACGATGGGGACAGCAGGAGGGTGCTCCGCCAGCGGTGACCTGGTGCCCAGGACCATGCACCAGCCTGTGGGCGTCTCTGCTCCTGAGCCTGGAAGCAAATGATACACAAATAGGAGACAGAGGGGCAACCTTGAGGTTAAAGGGAAAGCAAAAGTTCTCCAAAATAATTAAGAATTAAGCCTCCTTTTGGAATGGCGCTCCCTCCCTCTGCCCCCAGGAAATCTGAGCTGCGAAGATCAGAGTCCTCGCGGCAGAGCTGCGCGCACAGGGCTGCTTCAGACTCCAGAAACACTTCAGACGGGACACTGACTCCCACCGATTAAAACACCGGAAAATTGGAAAAAACACGAAGAGTATCCTGCAAGTTCTTAGCAGAACTCACAATGAAATGGGGTCAGAATAAACAACAGGGTTAAAACCCAGAATGGGAAGCACACACACTGTCACCAGCCCTCCCTCCTGCTCCCGCCCTCTCCCTCCCTCTCTCTCCCTCCCCCATCCTCTACCATCCTCCCCCCCTCCCTCTCCTCTCTCTCCCTCCCTCCTTCCCTGTCTTCCTCTCTCCCACCCTCTCCCTCCCTCTCTCCCACCCTCTCCCTCCCTCTCTCCCCCCCTCTCCCACCCTCTCCCTCTCTCCCCTCTCTCCCTCCCCCTCTTCCTCTCTCCCCCTCCCTCCCACCCTCTCCCTCTCTCCCTCCCGCCCTCCGTCCCTCTCTCTCTCTCTCCCCACCCTCTCTGGTGGAGAGTAGCAGGCCTCCTTTCTGGGGCAGCTCTGGGGCTGAAGGAGGGAGAGATGGAGAGAGACCCTGCTCAGTGCCGGAGTCCCCAGGCAGCGACACTGTCAGTGAAGAGGAGTCTAGGAGACAAGACCTGCCCGTGGCCTTGGCACGGTGCCGTGCCTTCTCTCCTGGGCATTGTCAGTGGCTGCCATGGTGCCCATCTGCTCACGTGGACTTCATATGAGGGGCTAGTGGCTCCAAGCAGCAAAAGTGCCGGACACCGTTTCCTGGCCACACATTAGGACTGGGACAACCAGCAGAAGGGAGCGGAAAGCTCTCCGGGGCGCCGCCTTCCGCGCGTCGCCAGCCTCCGCAGCCAAGGCTCCCAACCAGTCCCACAGCGCCCAGAGTCGCCCCAGGGCAAACGGCAGACTGAGACTGCAGCCTCGGCTTCTGGACTTCGCATCCTCAAAACTCTCTGGATAACTGGAAACCTAAGGCAGGGTCGGAGTGACAAAGAGGAGGGGAGGACACATCAGGACAGGAACGTTGCAGACGGAAATAGAGACCCGAGACGCAGCCGGAAAACCACAATGGGGCAGACAGGCAGAGCCAAGGGAAGAAGGCGCTGGAAGGTGCAGCCAGAGCAGGAGGGAGGTCAGAGGCAGCGAAAGACAGGGGACGTGTGCAGAGAGTGGAGCTGGGGAGACAGACAGGCTGTGCCAGCACTGCCAACAGCAGCTCTGGTGGTTGATAGATAGGCTTGGGCCGATGGGCCACCTCCCCCATGGAAATTTCCACTAGGAGCAAGCAACCTGGTTTCATTTCCCCAGGCAGGAGCCAATCAGCTTAAAGGTCACCCTGTTCCCTGGGAAAAGAGCCAATAGCATTAAAGGTTGCTCTGGTCCTGAGGCAGGAGCCAATCAGCTTAAAGGTCACCCTGTTTACTGGGAAAAGAGCCAATAGTGTTAAAGGTCGCTCTGGTACACCCCCACCAGAAATCCCTACTTAAGTCCCTGCCTGCACGGAGCTCAGACACAAAGGCTCGTCCCTGTTGAGAGGAAGCAGCCACTGCAACAGCTCCAGACCCACCGTCTCCAGCCCAACGGCAGCTGCCCCCGCCGACAGCTCCAGAGACCACAGCCGGCACGACCAGGCACCCACCCTCCATCCAGAGCTTGCACACTCCCCTCTCCCTGACTCCTCTCTCCCCCCATACTTCTACCTCCGACCAGCCATAAAGGCTGGTGAATAAATCTCTTGGCTGCACGGTGGTCTCTGGTGTGATTTTTGCCCTTCAGTGATGGGCTGAGGGCCTTCACACAGGAACGTCACCAGCCCCGATCCTGAGCCTCGCTGCTCTGAAGAGTGCAGCCCGACACGGGGAGACCCTCCTGGGGCAACAGACGTCCCGTGAAGGCATGAGAGCTTCTCACTGCGGCCCTGGCCCAGAGCTCCATGTTCAAGAAACAGCCAAAACCTCCACTCAGAACCCGGCACTGAACCGACTCCAGCTCCACCCTGGGACAAGAGCTCGCGGTGTGGGAGGAGATGTTGCCGCCTGAAGCGATGGCCGCTTGGAGCAACGAAGCCGCGGGAAGAAGTTCAGAGGCCAACTGGAAACAAACAGCTTTTTATTCTGATAACTTTTCTCTCTGGCTCTAATAACGACTAACACGCACCACACACACCACCAAAAAATGGCGCTGACCCGATCAGCAATCTCGGCTCAAGTCACCCGAGATCCCGGGCCAAGTCCCATGAGACTACAGAAGGTGGCAATGCCCAAATCTCCATGGCCCATAGTCAACCACAATTTAAGCCATCTCCCCAAACAGGGCTCCTGCAAGGGGAGTCTGGCCCGGAGGGCCAGTGGTGCTCTCCCTCGAGAGGCGGGAGTTGAGCTGGACTTTGCCAGGATGGCAAGCCTGTGAGGAGCAGTGACCACCACGACCTCACATGGCCAGGCCAGAAGGAAGTACCGTGGAGGAGGGGTCCGAAGCCCCAGGCAGGGGGCTCCCGGGCCTGCAGTCACCACACAGAGGGCACTTGCTGCAGGGCTGAGAGGTCTGACAGTGGCCACTAGCCTCGAGTCCAGCTTGGTTTCTCTTTGGCCCTTTTCAGAAAAATTTTGCCACTTTTCTGAAACAACGTGACTCTTTAGCTATGTGCCTACGTAACTTTAATAAAATATGAACAAAGTAGTGCGATTTTAAAGCGCTAACAAAGCACCCTCAGACCTTGAAAGCCACCACTGTGTTGGTCTGGTTTGGGAGGTCTGAGGTGCTGGGGAAGAACCCAGGCCCCGCATGGGCCAGGCAAGGGCCACCCTGCTGAGCCCCGCCCCAGCCCCTGCAGAGGCCGTTTCTGACACGTCTCTTGGTGACGGGCACACAAGCAGGAAGATGCCCATAAGTTGATCCATAAGTTGTGCTGGGCTGCGGCAGGTGTCCCAGAAAGCTGGAGGGGTGCCCTCACAGTGACAAGTGCTCAGAGAATGCCGCTCAAAGGCTGACTCTCTCCTGCCATCTGGACTTCCCAGTCCTGGGTCTAATTAACACCCCGCTTACCTGCGGCCGCTTTCACTTCCAATCCATCTCAACCAACACAGTGACTTTAATAAACAACCAGTAAGCACTCAGCAGACCCTGTGCCAGGGGCCGGGGAAGCAGAAACAGCTGCTGCAATTCCTGCCCGGGGAGCTCAGCCTCTGCAGGAGGAGGAGAAGCCCAGGAACCAAACCACAGCACGAGGGGGCCGTTGTGGCCAGGACAGGAGTTGGGCACTGGTGGGGGGAGGAGGAGGGACAGGCCACAAACACCCTGGGAAGCACAGGAGCACCCCTGCCACAGATGCACCGACGGGCCCACGTTCTTGATGGTGGGGGGACCCCATCCCTCACACACGGGCTGGTCACATGTTTTGGCCAATGGCACATTAGCAAGCACAAAGCAAGTGGAGGCTTTGAAAGGTGCTTGCCCACTGGACTGGCTCTCACTGACCTTGGAAATGCAGCCAGACCGTACCAGCTGGTGGATGCACTTGAATAGTGAGAGATGTGGCTCAGGAATCCCTAATAATGCCACCTGACCATCACCCACCAGCAAGCCACTGCCAAACATGAGTCTGAAACCACTGACCGTCAGCTGACCACAGAAGAAGGCACACGCCCAGCGAGGCCAGCAGAAGAGCCGCCCAGCTGGGCCCAACCCATCCTTGGGCCATCAAACCACCAACTAACGACGGCATTAAGCCGCCGAGCCGTGGGGCTGAGATGCCTGCTCTGCCCAGATTTCTGCTAGGTCCCAGGCAGTTACTGAAGAAAGAGAAGGACTGTGGTGTGTACTCTAGGATGAGGCCTCGCCTGGGTTGGCCTGCGACATCTTCCTTCTGATTGGATGAGCAAGGCCTCTCCATCACGGACGAACAAAATCTGTCCACTTTGAGGGAAGCAAGGCATTCCCCCTAAAGGAAGATACAGCATGAAACATGGCGTTAGAGGGGCTGGGATTGTGGTTCAGTGGTGGAGCGCTCGCCTAGCTCGTGGGCGACCCGGGTTCGATCCTCAGCACCATGTACAAATAAAATGTATTGAATAAAATGCATTGTGTACAACTAAAGCAAATAAATATAAATATTTAACAAAAAAAAAATGGCGTTAGAGTGGCTAATTCTGATCCTGTATATATTCTTACTGTCTTGTTTTCTGCTCATATGACCATCAGGTCTGACACATTAATTATTAAGAATGAAACTGGTTCTGGGAATTGTAGCTTTGTGGAGTCTGAGCCAGGAGCATGAAAACATTTCCTTAAGTTGAACTAATATAACAGGTTTTTAGTTAGAAATTAGCTTTGGCAAGTGCTCACTGCTTAACCCCTCCTTGCTGTAATCATGAGCACAGCAATGCCCACTATTTAACCTTTTCCTTGTTATAATCATGTGCACCAAGAAAAATCTTTAAATGTCTTTTTGTGATTGATAAGGATTCCTTTTACCTTTGAAGTAGTTTAAGATAGATATATACAAGTTCCTTGAGGTAGAATTCCTTTAGATTTGACATTTGACTAATGAGACAACATCTGTTACCTTGACTTCTAAAAAACAGCCATACTCCTGAGTTCAAAACAAAAGTCATTAGATTGAGAACAAAGGAGCCTAGGAGTTTGAGTTCAGTTAAAGTTTATATAGATATGTTAGGATGATTTAGCCATAAAACATTATAAGTGGAATTATCTAGACTTAAGGGATCATGGGAATAGGTTTAAGTAAAAAACTTGTTTTGTACTTTATCTTGTTGACATTTAACATTTGAAGGAGCCCTAATTAGGAAGGGCTGTTGTAGCTAGCTGGAAGCCATAAGTTCCACCTGATGTGACGCACCTGTAGGCACCCGCAAACCTGAAGGTATATAACCGGGTGAAAGCGGTCCGAGTTAGGAGAATTCAGTCAGCCGGGCAGTCACTCGGTCGGTCAGAAGAATCAGAGCGGCCAGAACGTAGGCAGAGCGGTTACAGAAGAGAAACCAGATAGAAGACAGAAGAGAAACCAGATAGAAGAAGTAATGACTGGTCAGAGTTAGGCCGAGACTCCTGAGGAAGACAGAAGACAGAAGAAAGAAGAAGGAAGAAAGAAGAGAGAAGAAAGAAGCTCTAATCTTTCTCTAAGCTAAGCTCTCTAACTCTAAGCTAAGAAGACAAGAAGAAAAGCTTGCTTTAATCTTTCTCTCTAAAAATCTTTCTTTCCCTCTCTCTAAGCTCTAAGAAAGTAGAAGTAAAAGTAGTAAAAGCTTAACTCTGCCTCCGAGAGTGTTCCTCCCGGTTTACGGTACCAGGCAGCTTACAAAGATTAATCCATATAAGCCTTTTCTCTGTCTCCATATGAGATTAAGCAATGGTATGTACTTAGAAAAACACCGTTTCCCCCAGAATGTATAACCCTGAAACTCTTTGATGTAACTTCAAAAGCTGTAATGCAAATTGCTGTGCTTGCTGGGCTATACAAACTGGAGGAAAATGTAAAGAAAGGGAGAAAGCCTCCAAATGTTGCGTGTGCTTTCTTCGTTTTCGATGGCCGTCGCTTCATCCACCTGCTGCTCTGCTCCCCCCGCTGAGGCCAGACCTCGGCATTTGCCCTGGAGCAGAGGACTGCCCGCAGACACGGTTGGCTTTCTCCACCTGAAGGTAACAGTGGATGAAGCCCCGAGGGCTCTGGCTCAGACCCAGTCTCCAAGAGCATGTGCAGCCTTGAACAGAGGCACCCCGTGGTGGTCAAGGACTGGGCTTGCAAGAAGACATGGAGTGAAGCGGGGGGGGGGGGGGGTGCTGGTGGTGACAACCCCATTGGCCCTCTTGCCAGCATCCCCTAGAGGCTGGTGGCTCCTCTGCCTCTTGGTCAGGAGGACCAGGTGTGAATTCCAGCTCTGCTTTTCAGTATGGACATGACCGCGGGCGAGGCCCTTCACCTGGCTCAGAGCCTGTCCCCTTGCTGGCTATTTGGGCTGGTAACACCAACGCCCGGGTGCTGGGAGGAGGGACAGCAGCACAGGCAGGCTCGATTCATGAAGAGGCTTGGGAACACCAAGCTGGCCTCTGCTCCACACTTGGCTCTGCCTGAGAGTGCCTGGGGGCTCACCGTGCTTCAGATAACTGGCGACTGGACGGTGCTGTCAGAGTGGCCTCTGGCCCTGGTGAGGCCTGGCTCTCCCTGTGGGGCCAGGGCTTCCTCAGTTCCCTGGGTCTCCCCGTAGACTGCTCTCTCCCTCCTGCACTCTGCTCTGTCCTCCACCACCTGGGGGAGGTGTCATGCTGGCCCAGGACCCTGGGCCTCCTGACCACACCCCACCTTCAGCTCAGCCCCCCACTGGGTCTGGCTGGACCCCCTGGCAGGGTTGGGACAGCAGCTGGTCGACTTAGGCCAGAAAGGCCTGAGCTCCACTCTGTGAGTCCAGAGCTGCAGGGCGGAGCCCAGTGGCTGGATCCCTGGGAGGTGCCTGCAAGGTCACCCGCCGTGAGGCCAGGGACTGCCGAGCCAAGGACGGAACCAAGAGCCAGGGCCTGAGCTCTGTGCCCAGCCTGGCCACCCTGGGGCCACTGCGAGAGCCACAGCTGCTGGAGGCGCGGCTCCCCCTGTTCTACGAGCTGCCCTGTGGGTGGGGACATGCTGCGCCCCAGGGTCAGAGAGCAGAGGTCACAGAGCAGTGGCCACAGCGCGCAGCCTCCCTACACCTGGTGTCCCCTCTGAAACGTGTGCGGAGGAGTGCTGCTCTCCACAGCGTCCCGCGCTCACCTCGCCCAGACGCTGACCAGCTGTGGCCGCTCTCTGTTGCGCCGCCTGAAGCGATGGCCGCTTGGAGTAACGAAGCCGCGGGAAGAAGTTCAGAGGCGAACTGGAGACAAACAGCTTTTTATTCTGATAACTTTTCTCTCTGGCTCTAACAACGACTAACACGCATCACACACCACCAAAATGGCGCTAACCCGATCAGCAATCTCGGCCAAGTCACTCGAGATCCCGGGACAAGTCCCGCGAGATCCCAGGCCAAGTCCCGCGAGATCCCCGGCCAAGTCCCGTGAGACTACGGAAGGCAGCAATGCCCAAATCTCCATGGCCCATAGTCAACCACAATTTAAGCCATCTCCCCAAACAGGGCTCCTGCATCTCTCCCCAGAGGAGTTGGAGGGAGTGGAGACTTCAGGAGGCTGTGCCCCTCTTGTCCAGGGAGCTTAGGCCTCTGGCTCCTCCTGGGCCTCCAGGACAAGTGTGTCCCCACCTGAGCAGGGCTGGGTGGGGGTGCAGTGTCTCAGAGGGGCTGTCCCAATGCCTCGTGGCTACTGTTCAAAGCCCAGCAGGCGGACTCTGCACCGGTGTAGGTGCTGGACAGAGTGGACCACGTCGTTGGGAATTGCAGGGACTTTTTGTTTGAGGGTTTGAGGGACAAGCAGCCAGATGGTCAGAGGCCTGGGTGTCCTGCAGAGCCGGGGCTACGGGCTTTTCTTCCCTGTGCTCCTGTCTGGGAACACGGCCTCGCCGCCCACGCTGTGGGGGACAGTGAGGACTGGGGCTCATTCCTGAAGTCACAATTTCAGAGACCTGCAGTTACTTACTCTGAGTGGGTCGCAGGCTCCTGGGAGGACCAAGGGCCCTCCAAGGCGGTGTGCAGGCTGTGGTGGCCAGCCGGCACCTGTGCCCAGCCAGCCTCTGCGGGCCAGAGGAAGCTTAGGAGCTGACTGGGTGTGACCGAGGGCACCGTCACCCTGTGAGGCCCATTCACAATCAGGGCGCATTTTGTGAAGAAAATCAATGCCCCTTGCCGTCCCCAGCACCTTCCCAGGGCTCCTCCTGTGAGACAGAGACCTCTCCCCGCTGCAGCCAGGGCCAGGGCTGCAGGGCCAGGTTGGGACCTGGGCGGTGAGGAGCCCGACGCCTACAAGTGGGCCTGAAGACCAGTTGGGGAGCGCGAGACGGAGCCCCGGGGGAGGAGGGGGAGCCCTGGGCGGGGCCCTGGTGGCAGAGCCGAGTGGAGGAGGAGTCTGCGAGGGCGTCCGCGGACGGGGCTCTCCTGCAGGCCCTGCTCCTCCTCGCAGCCCTCTGTTCCGGTTTCATCCAGCCACGTGGGGACCTGGGCCCACCGTCAGGGAGGTGGGTGAGCCATCTAAGGGAGACCCTGGTCCTGCCAGAAGCAGCAGCTCCAGCTGAGACGGGGCTGCCCTGCGCTGGTCAGCGACGGCTGGAGCAGTGGGCAGCTGCCACGGCGCTCCCTGGCTCGCACGGGCCCACCCCCGGGCGGCTCTGTGGGTGCCACCGCCCTCGCATTGTGTCTTTGCAGCTCAGTGAAGGGCAGAGCGAGGGGGAGGCCGCGGCTCCTGACCCACGGGCTTTGGGACACGCTGCTGCGTCAGGAGCTGTCCCCAGCTGGCCTCTCAGAGCAGCGGACACTCATCAGGTCATGGTGAAGCCGGAATCTGACAGGCAGGCAGTATAGACAGGTAAATCAAGCCAGGTCGGATCACGAAAGCCAATTCTGAGTGAGTCCCGGGAAGTTGGAGACTGTCCCCTGAAGGACTGGAAGGTTAACGCCTTCAGAGCCCTTCCTCCACCCTATCAGGAACCTGCCCCCCGGGGCTGGGGTTGTGGCTCAGCGGCAGAGCGCTCGCCTAGCACGGGCGCAGCCCGGGGTTCGATCCTCAGCACACGTAAACATAAAATGCATTGCATTGTGTACAACTAAAGCAAATAAATAAATATTTAAAAAAAAAGATACGTGAGAAATTATGATCAGCATCACCAATTAAAAAAAAAAAAAGAACCTGCCCTGCCCCAACCGTTGCCAAGGTGACCTGTCCCAGGAATTGCCCTCCCTCCAGGGAGCTGTAAAGTTAATCCTGTGTCCTGGGATGCACTATCCTGCCCTTCCCCCTTCAGCCCACCTGGCTCCCACCTTCTGGCCAGCCCACCGGGCATTTCTAGGCCTGGTCACTGGGCCTGGTCAGTACGCAGGAAGGAGAGAGAGAAGGGCAAGAGGGGAGAACAAAGGAAGCCCAGGCCACATAAAGAGGCAGACCCGCCTCGTGTCTTGGGATGCCAGGACACCAGCTATGGCCCCCTTCTCCCTCCCGGGAGGAGTCTATGTGACCCCTTTCGAATGGACCCTGCTCTGTACGCTGGCCTTGGCCGCTTCTCCAACGCTCAGACTCCAACATTTGGGGGAGCCGGACTTGTCACCGGCAACAGCGGTGTCAGTGGTACCCGTGGATCTGATGCCCGGGTCAGGCCAGCTGGGCAGTGCTGGCCCGAGGTGTCCCACGAGCAGGACTGAGTCCCGAGGCCGAGTCCCGGTGGCCTGAGGTGCAGCTGGAAGGCTGTCGCTGCGCGGGCGGGACACGTGTGGGAAGCGCAGCTGAGGGCCGAGGCCTGGGGCCGCGACCCACCCATCAACCCACCCTGATTCGTGAACCTGCTCAGCCCCACGTGGGGCAAGGGACGAGGGTCCCTGTCCTCTGTACCTGTGACAGGCACTGGTGAGGTCGCTGCCTGGCTGTGGCTTCACTGTACCCTCCTCGCACGGTGGCTCTGGTGTCCACTGCGAACCCGGCACCCCAGCCGCTCCCTGAAGGCGGGGGCTGAATCACCGCTCTGCTCACGGCGTCCTTTGAGTCTGTTTTTCCATCTGCAAAATGGGTGAGTGTAGCTGCCTGGGGCAGTTACCACTTGGAGCAACGATGCCGCGGGAGAAAAATTCGGAGGCAGGATGAAAATGAAAAAAGGTCTTTTCTTCTTCTTCTCTCTCCAGCTCTAGTAACCTCTCCAACTCCAACCGCTCTAACTCCGACCATCAACTTCAATCACCAACATCAACCAACCACATCAACCACCAACTACTAACCAGCCTCACCCGGTTATATACATTTTGCCTTAACAAGGACACGTGCTCACAGCTCAGCTTGCAGGTGCGTCACACAGTGTTCACGGACATACAAGGATTCTTTGAATAACGTATGGATATCAGGTGGAACTTGAACATCTTTTATGGCTCTCAGCTAACCGCAGTCTTAGCTATCTCCTTGATTAGGGCTCCTTCAGGTAAGTGTCCGTGCAGTGGCAGAGAGGTGGCTGTCACCTTCGCAGAACCGCGTTGGCGGGGGTGGGTCCACACCTGACTCCTGCCTTTAGCCGCGATGACGTCACCCAGGTGTGCTGTGTGGCACCTGCACGCTCGGTGGTCTGGCCCCACGGCAGCCGGCCCCTCCTGGGGTCTGCTGTTGACGCGGCCCCTCTCGCTCTAGAAGAGTGCGTGGTGGCCGGGGTCACTCGCCCTCCTTGCCGAGGCCCCAGCAGCTCTCCTGGCTCTCTGCCCTTGTGTGGGACACTGGCCACTCAGTCCATCTGTGCCACCTGGTTGGGGGGGCCCCCGCCTGTCCCCAGACCTCTACAAAGTCGTGTCTCTCGTGGCTTTGACTTGAGCCTGGGAGGAGTGGGCTGCCCCTCGGGCTTCCCCCACAGGCAGCTCCCCTGGGCGGAAGCCCCTGGCTGCCCGGCCACCCTGCCTCAAAGTTAGGCCCGGCCTGCCCATCTGTGCCACAAGGGGGCCTGTGGCCTGCCCTCCGTGCTCACGTCCCCTGGTGGTCTCGGGCCTCTGTCCCCCTTTGGAGGCCTTGGGTGAGCTCTGCAGAGCATGGTGCTGGTGCCAGGTTCTGGATCTTGTGCTTCTTCCTGTGGGGACTGAGACGACGGGCACATTCTACCTGTCCATCTCCCAGGCTTCCGGAGCAGGACTGTGGTTCCACCCTGGTCGTCACTGTGATGGTGACCCACGCAGACACTCCTGCTGCCCTGCATGCTGGTGGCCCGTCCTCAGGGGTGCACCCTGTTGGGAGCCCTGCTCTGCCCAGAGCCTACCCCCGAGCCTGGCACTTCATGGTCTCCTGTAAATATGTGTTGCTCGGATCTGTGTGAAGATCCGTGCCGTGACAAGGGGGAGCCCAGGGCGGCAGCCTCGGCACCCCGGGGGCTTGTTCTAACTGCAGAGTCCGGCCCCACACAGCCCCAGACCCACCACTCAGGACTTCCGGGGCGGGACCAGGACCTGGGAGTGGTCAGCCCCAGGGTCTGTCCACCTGAGCGTTCTCATCAGTGCATAAAGAACGCCAGCGAGGCTGGGGTCCCTGCAGCTCCAAGCCACCAGCGGGTGTCACCCTGACACAGGTTGGCAGGTCCCATCTGCGCCCTGACTCTGCAAGCTGGTGGAGACCGGCAGGACCACCCTGGGCAGGGACGCCTCTGGGGGGTCAGCCATCTGGAGGAGGAGGAGGAAGAGGGAGAGGGCACAGGCAGCAAGCGGCGGTGTGTGCTCGAACCTTTAGGAGGGACTGGGCTGACAAGCCCGTCCCTATATGAATGTCACTAGGAAGCCGTCCCTGGCACCAGCCACTGTGAGGATGGCGGTGGCTCTGGCTTAGGGAGCTCCGGACAGCTGATGCATGTCCAGGGGCTCGAGGAGACTCTCCAGGCGGGGGGGCCGGGGCCCTCCCCGACAGGCCAGTCCTGGTCTCCTCCCCAGGCCCGCGCAGCCTTCTAGACGCGGCCCTGGTCTGTCATGTGAACCAGGTCCCGGGAGCACCGGGCCCTGTGCACCGGGTGGGCCTGTCAGATCCACGTTTCAGAACAACTTCCCCAGCACTGACGGCTTGGAGGAGGGCCTGGGGCAGACCAGAGGCCGAAGACGGGGGAGGACAGTCAGCTGAGAGCTGCACGTGGCCGCCGGAGCAGGTGGGCCTGGCCTCGGGCATCTGCCCTGCGCCGGGGCTGGTGAAGGTCATAAGAACGCAGGGGACAGACCTGCAGGCTCAGCCACTTCCCCAAGACAGCAGGGGACGCTGGGGAGGACCCACACCAAGGGGACCTCCTGCCCAGCCCTGGCCTGCAGCGGGCCCCACCCATGCATCCCCAGGGAAGATGCCCAGGCCTTGGCAGCGTGGGGAAAGGAGCCGGGCCCCGGGAGGAAGGCTGAGCCCCAGAGCCACCTGCCACCTGCTCTGGCCAAGCCAGGGCCAGGGCCTGGGTCACTCCTGGCCCAGAGCACAGATACCGGCAGCCCCTGTGACATCTGAAGTGAGGACCCTTCCCCATGTGCAGGGGGAGCAGGGGCGCCGGAGCCAGCTGCCCTGCCTCTGAGCAGGGGCCTTGCTGCTCTGAGCCGGTGACCTGGCCTGTGGTCCTGGAGCGTTCTCCCGTCTGCGACCCCATGGCTGTGTGGTGCCCCACCAGAGCTGCCCCGGGAGGCTCCCTGTGAGGGAGACGCTCACAGAGTGGTCAGACTCCCGCGCGGCTGGGCTCCGCAGGCCCTGGACGCTGTGCTGACCGGAAGCCTCCCCGCCACGGCTCAGGCCGTCTGTTGTTCGGTGTCCCGGGGGCCGGGGCCAGCGAGGGGCAGCTCTTTCCTCCTGTGCTCGTGAAGCCGAATGGGCCCAGTGGAGCAGGTGGCCGCAGAGGCCCTGGGGAATGGGTGGAAGGAGCCGGGCTGACCCCAGCTCACCTCTGACCCTGGGGCAGCTGGGGCAGGTCCCGAGCCTCCCTGGGCCTCAGCTTCCCCCTGCACAGTGAGGTCCAGAGACTGGATCCCCGAGACCTCACTCAGTGTCCCCCCGAGATCCAGGAGCAAGGCCCCCAATCCCGGGGGAGCCGGGCTGCACTGGACAGAGGCCTGAGGCGGCGGCAGGGCCGGGGGAGGCCGGGGTTGGGGTTGAGCGCCACCTGCAGGTGCAGGCACTGCCTTCAACATGGCCCTACCCCGGGGACAGCTGGGTGGACAGCACTGCGGACAGGGCATCTGAGAGGACGATGGTGAGGCCAGGGCAAGGGGCAGCCTCTAGGGCTCCGCCTGGCCACACCGCGTCCTGGCTCTAGCAGGGCCCTCGAGCTCCCCCCGCGGGGATTCCTGACCCTCAGGAGCCCACCCCCTGGGGCCAAGCGGCCAAGGCCACGGGCTTCAGAGCAGACTGGACCTACCTCCTGGAAGCCCAGACCAGGGCCATCTGAAGCATCTGGCAGAGGGACAGAGGGACGGAGGGCACGGGATCAAGGCCTCTCTTGGCAGGAAGACAGGCCTGGAGTGTGGCCAAGGCCAGGCAAGGGTCAGTGACACGGTGCCACCCTGCAAATTGGAAAACAAGGCCTTGAACACTCTGTGCTGCCACTTGCCTGGAAATGGCCCTCAGCCACCGGAGCCACGGTGGCCGCAATGTCATCATGCAATGCACAGGCTGCAGGGTGCCAGGTGGGCTGTCTCCTGGTGTTCCTCCCCATCACCTCCGTGGCCAGAGGGGACAGCAGGAGGCCAGAGGAGGAGGGCCAGGGCTGGCCATGTCCCCTCAGCTGGACAGCCAGAGCCTCCCCAAGCCAGGCTGCTCTCTGGCCTGCAGCTGGGAGTCAGCGCAGAGGCCGCCCCTGCCCTTCCCGGGGCTGCTGACTGCCCACTCTGGGGTGGATGGCCAGGCCCAGGCCTAGGTGGCGCTTCTGCCTCCCGCAGCTGCTGGGGAAGGAAGAGCTGCAGGCCTCCCGCAGGGGAGGGTCCAAGGGACATGGGGAAAGCCACGTGGCCTCGGACTTGATAGATGGGCTACCCCCCCCCCCCCTCCCCCCCTCAGAGTTCTCCACATCCTGAGAGAAGCAAACCTTGTTTCATTCTCGGCAGGATGTTTTCTTCCCCGGGCAGGATGTTTCTTTTCCCCGGGCAAGACCCAATAAGCTTAAAGGTCGCCCTGTTCTATGGGCAAAGGGCCAATGGCGTTGGGGTTGCTCTGGTGCACCTCCCACCAGAAATCCCTATATAGGGCCCTGTTTGAGAGACTCAGAACACAGACAGACACACAGAGACACACAACATCAGCTCGTCGTTGCTGAGAGGAGGAAGCCACTCAGACACATCAGCTCGACCCTGCGGAGAGGAAGAAGCCACTGCAACAGCTCCAGACCCATCGCCCCCAGCCCGACGGCCGCTCCCAGCCGACAGCTCCAGCCTCCAGCCAGACAGCAGCTGCTTTAGCTGACAGCTCCAGAGAGCCTAGCCGGCGCGACCAAGCACCCACCTTCTGTCCAGAGCTTGCACACTCCCCTCTCCCTGGCTCCCCTCTCCCACCAGAGCTTGCACACTCCCCTCTCCCTGGCTCCCCTCTCCCACCAGAGCTTGCACACTCCCCTCTCCCTGGCTCCCCTCTCCCACCAGAGCTTGCACACTCCCCTCTCCCTGGCTCCCCTCTCCCACCAGAGCTTGCACACTCCCTTCTCCCTGGCTCCCCTCTCCCAGCACCTCTTCGACCTTCGACCAGAGCACCTCTTCTCCGGCTTTGCTACCAGCCACGAAGGCTGTTGAATAAATCTCTTGGCTGCACGGCTGTCCCCAGTGTGATGTTTTGCCCTTCAGGACTAAGCTGTGTCCTCGCTGGTGACAGCTGTGTCCTCACTGTCCTTCCCTGCAATGCTGCTGGGAAGGGGCCCAGGTGGCACAGGCCTCACGGTGGTGCACGGGCAGCCACAGCTCTCACTGCTGGGAGGGCCCAGGCCACGGGCACGGCGATTCCAAGGCAGGGCTGGCCTCTCCCAGCCATTGGGCACCTAGTTTTGAAGCCCACAGGTCACCTGCCTGCTGACCCTTCCCTTGGCCAGAACCAGGGCTGCCACTCCCACCTGGGCCAGAGCCTGCAGTGACGCTTGCCAAGGGCCCTGCCGGGTCAGGCCACGTCCACCCCAGGAGGGGCTCAAGGTCCCAGGACCCAGACACTCAGGATGTGTGGGCGGACGGGCCTGTATGCCCTTGTCCAAGCCGCTCCCGTGGCCATTGGCCATCTGCAGCACAGAGCCACAGGGCGCGCGCACTTCTGCCAGCTGAGTGCCACCAGGGACCTGGCAAGGGATCATTCAGGGGGCACCGTCTGTCCCTCTCTGTCCACAGGGAAGCTTTGCAGCAGCAGCGAGGCAGGACAGTCCAGCTGCCTCCCTCTCAGGAGGCAGCCTCAACATCAGCCTGACCTGGGGACGGCACCTGGGGACACTTCCAAATGGCCCTGACAGCTGTGACAACGCTTCTGCAGGGGCGGCAGCCCTCAGACGGATTTTTGTTTTAAAAGACAAATGCTTTGACTTTTGGAGCAGGCTGCACAGGCCTCGGCTCCGCACCCTGCCCCCCCCACCCTGCCCGCCCCTGAGCTGCCTCAGGCAGCGACGGTCCCAGTCCAGGCGCCCTGCAGTCCTGGGGCCCCACGAGGAGCCCCTGGGTTTGCACAGCCCTGCGCAGTGGCAGGGCTTGGTGAGGTCAGCCCAGGTGCCCCCGCCCCAGGCAGGCGATGGGGCTCCCCTGTGAGAAGGGAGGCGGAGGGAGACCTCTTGTCCCTGTCACCCAGCTGGCCCATGGTGGAGGGACCCCTCAAGCATCAGGGCCCAAACCCACCCCAGGGGCAGGCGTTTCTTGTTCACTCCAAGTCCACCTCGGACAAACCTGCAAGGGCCACATGTCTCAGGCCCCTGAGCACGGTTCCCGGGACCCGAGGCCTGGGCACTCTTCCTGTGCACCCCAGTGCCCGTCCTCGGCAGGGGCTGCAGTCAGGATCCCAGGCCACACGCCCCAGGGGCCTCACCGTGTTCTCCATGACCCTCTTCTTTCCCAGACTGACGTAGAACCCCTGTGGTCTCCGGGGCGCCAGCGCTCCGGCGTGCTGGGCTGGAGCCTGCGTGACTCAGGAAGGTGCCGCGGCTTCCTGGTGGACGCTGGCCACTCTCACTTGCTCAGCCCCCACCACCAGGAGCCCTGTGGTGGGGCCTCGGGACAGCCGCACAGCGCAAAGCCAGCAGGAGAGGCAGGCAGAGCCAGGGCCTCTACCCAGTATGGTAAGTAGCGTTTACTGAGCCCCTGCTGTATGCACACCATGCACAGCTCAGAGGCTGGGGTTTGATTAGATTCCAAGAGACAGAACCTCTCCTGGGGCTCACCGCCCCCGGAAGAGACGCTGACCAGCACTTTAGGGCTGTCATTGAGGAGCTGAGTTAAGATGGCACAGTGAGCCAAGGGGCGGGGGGTGGCGGCCCACTGAAGACCCCAGGAGCCTGCGTGGCATCCTGAAGCAGGCGCACGAGCTCAGGATGGGGTCTCAGGGACGTCTGGTCACGTCTGGGGACAAGCCGTCGTTGGCCAGGAGAAGGACGAGAGGCTCCAGGTGCACCCCAGCGCCAGCGGGGCCCTGGTCAGCCGGGCAGGCCTGGGGCACTCCCTCGCTGCTGCTCCCTTGGCAGCTCTGCGGGGCGCCAGCGCCTCCTGGTGGCAGCTTGCTGCACTTGCAGCCTTCTTTCCCTTGGTCATGGTGGCAGGTCTCCACTGGTGGCCTTGGGGTTTCCAACACCTTCTCCCTGGCTGTGGGCATCCGGTTCCCTCCAGTGTGCTGTGGGGGTCGGCTTGTCCTGGGGCTCAGCAGGATGTGGCGAGTGTCCCTTGTCCCCGCAGCTCCCAGGCAGGGAGTGTGGCCCTGGAGCCCTAGAAGGCTCAGAGCAGCTTTGCCCTGCCCCAGCCCTTCCTTAGTTTATGCATTTATTTATTTACTTTTGTTTTGTTTTGTTTTGGTACCAGGGATTGAACTCAGGGGCACTCGACCCCTGGGCCACCTCCCCCCACCTGTATTTTATTAGAGGCAGGGTCTCACTGAGTTGCTAAGTGCCTCGCCATTGCTGAGGCTGGCTTTGAACGCGCAATCCTCCTGCCTCAGCCTCCCAAGTGCTGGGATGACAGGCGTGCGCCACCGCGCCTGGCTTTCGTTTGTTTTTATTTGAGATGGGCCTCTCTAAGTCGCCAGGCTGGCCTTGACCTGGGAGGCTCCTGCCTCGGCCTGCAGAGTGGCTGCAGTCACCCATGTGGCGTGACACCCAGCGGGGTTTAGTTTTTCTGTTTATGGAGTCAAGGCTTATCCTACCTGAACCATAGGCTGCACCCGATGATGGTCTGTTTTGTGCCAGGCTGCAGTGTGAACCGGGCATGCGTTGTCTCCTTTAGTCGGTGTCAGTGTTAGTTTTGTGTCTAATATACTCTATCATACCTATCCCCATTTGACAGGTGAGGAAGTGGCCCAGACAGGCAGACACTTGCCCAGGACCGCACGGCGGCAGGCCCAGGCGGAGGGCGGGCAGGCTTGTTTAAAGAGGGAGCCCTCCTCCCCCGCCGTCTCACGATGGCCGACCCCTCTGAACCTGCTGGGGTGGCTCCTCCACCGTGGCCACTCTAGAACTCCCTGGCAAGCACCAGTCATGTCAAAGCCAGGGCGCCTCCCTCAGGGCCTGGGGTGGGGACTGTGTCCGAGGCCAGATGATGGGAGGGGCCTCCTTGACGCCCCCGGGGCTGTGTGAAGTCAGGGCTCAGGCTGCAGCGTGCCACAGGCCCGGGCATGGCCGGTGTGTGCAGCAGAGGGTCCACGCCAGTCAGGAGGTGCGGGCCGCCGAGGCCACCCTGGCTGCAGGAGGCCAGTGGCTGGCATGGCCTCTTTAAACCTGTCCGGAGGGGCAGGGCTGAGCTGGGGGACACCACCCTGGCCGTCCCCACTGCTGTCCCACAATGCCAAGCGGAGCAGACTGCAGTGTGCACGTTTCAGAGGGGACCCGCCCGGCTGCAGGCCTGCAGGTCCTGGGTCTCGGTCACGGCGGCGTCTCCTCCTGTCCCAGGCCCCTCAGCATCCTCAGGTCGGCCCTCATCTTCCAGCCGCGCCTGGAGAGCCCGGCCTCCCTGGCCACCTCGCCCTAGAGAATGGACGCAGGCCGCGGGTGCAGCCTCCGTGTCCTGGGCGTGCCGTGGGGCTCTTCCCCACGGGCCTCAGAGGCCAGAGCTAGCCCAGGACTCCCAGACAGGCCGGGGCTCTAAGTGGACAAGGGTGGTCAGCCAGGCCTGGGGTGGGGGCACCCCCAGGTGGGCCGTGGAGCCCCAGAGCATGGACGCAGGCTGGCCGGTGGGCTGGAGGCGGAGTGGTGGGAGTCCCTGGGAGGCCAGGGGGAGGGGCTGCTCACAGGCAGTCTGGCCACAAGGAGGGAGGACAGGGACAGGGAGAGTCCACGGGCCGCACGCCCAGGTCTTGCCAGAGCGTGGTTCTGCTCCCCTTTCCCGACTGGATCTCCAGGGGTCTCCTCCCCCTGCCGGCGAGCACCAAGCCAGCCACCGCCAGGGCCTGCTACAGGAAGCCGCGGGCTCACCACACCGTCTCCCACAGTGGCCCTGGACAGCCCGACCTCTGGACAGTTGTGGACGCCCTTGGTGACCTGAAGGGCCATTTGGACACAGGGGGCAGGTGTGGGCCTGGGAGCCGTATGCCCTGGTCTGGGGGCCGGTGGCCATCAGCCTCCCTGGGCGGGCATCTCGGCCCCGTGAGCCCCAGAGGGCACTTGGCCTCCTCCTGCCTCCAGCTCCGGAAGAGGCCGTCCTGCACAGCCTCGGCTCTCCCTGTTCCAGTCCCCGGGCGCCCGCGGTGCGCCGAGAGCCCTGCCCCTCCCGCTCCCAGCCTCTGGTGCCACCGTGGAGGGCAGCAGTGGGTGCTGGCCTCGGGGCCCAGGCCTGGTCTTGGGTGTGCTGCCTCTGCTGGAGGCTACCCATCCCTCCCTCCCACTAGGTGAGGCCTGAGCCTGGAGGCCGCCCGCTGGGCGGGAGGTGGGGGGGGGCCCGGTGTGGAGCCGGTCACCGGGATTAATTGGTGAACACCGCTTGTCCCAGAACCGGGAGGAAGTGGGCCATTCTCCGAGTCCTGACAAAGGGCAGTGCCTGTCCCCTCAGAGTCTGCACATGTCACTAGCCAATGGGGAGAAGCTTCCAGAAGGTGTCAGGAAGCAGGAAAGTGGGTGAGGGTCACCTGAGGCCAAAGATTGAGGCAGATGACAGGTGACAGCTGAAGACGGCCTGGAGGTGTGGCCCGCGACGCCTGGTCGGCCCCGTTCACAGACACCACAGCTGGATCAGATGCCAGTTAGCCACTGTCCCCACAGACAGAGGAAGGTGGCTTTGGGCGGGGCGGAGCAGCGCTGGGAGTCCCTCCTGCAGAAGGAGGCAGAGATGTGCTGGGCCCGGGGCGTCGCCCACCCTGTGGGCCGAGAGGTCCCGAGCTCCACCTCTCGCACCAGTCAGCTTTGCTGGGCGACAAGCCGTCCCCTCCGTGGAGTCGAATGACCAGGTCGTGGTGTTGCTCCTGGGCCTGGGAGAGGACGGGGCTGCCAGTGGCCAGCTGCGCAGTAGGACCAGGGCTCCGGGATGCGCTGGGCCTCATAGTGCCTGTTGGTGTTGGTGGCCGGCTGCTCTGGAGGTCAGCGGGACAGTGGGGGTGACTGAGCTGCGCGCGTCTCACCCTCCAGCAGGAGGGCCATGCCCCGGGGCAGCAGGTGGGCCAGCCCCGGCACGGGCGTGCTTCGGCCTCTGTTTGCGACCAGTCCTGGCCAAAGCAAGCCACGCGGCTCAGATTCCAGGGGGTGGGACGCAGACTTGGTGCCCGGACGGGGACCTGAGACCATGAGGCAGAGAGGCGTGAGTGCAGAGAGGGCGCGCGAGCAGCCGTCCCGAGACCTAGCCCACGGCTTCAGGCCGGGCTGGACCCAGGAGCTCAGCAACGTCCCCGTGACGTGATCTGCTCCCCCCCCACCCCCCCCCACCCCGCTCTGCTTCCTTCTTTGTCAGATCCACTCGCAGGCCAAGGCCGAGCGAGCTGGTCACCAGGGACTCTGGCCTCCCAGTTCAGGTCCAGTGGGATGGAATGCCCTCTTTTCCCATGGGTCTGAAAAACGTCCCCAAATTGCCCCTCCTTGACTCTGATTGGACCACGCACCCAGCTCTGGGCAGACTCTGCACTGGAGGCTCGTGATGCTGTGAGGGCTCCTCAGGGCACACAGTGGGCAGTGGGCTCCGCGTGCCGCCTGGACAGAGCAGGGCAGGGCTGGCGGCTTCAGAAGCCAGGAGCCAAGCCAGAAGCCCAGGACGCCGGGCAGACAGTGACAGGCACCCGCAGGCCGGGCCTCCTGTGCAGTGTTGCCTCCCTCTTTTCTTTCTTTTTTTCTTTTTTTTTTTTTTTGGCACTGGGGATTGAACCCAGAGGTGCTTAACCACTGGGCCACATCCCCAGCCCTTTTTTATATTTTATGTAGAGACAGGGTCTCTCTGAGTTGCTTAGTGCCTCGCTAAGTTGCTGAGGCTGGCTTTGAACTTGCCATCCTCCTGCCTCGGCCTCCCGAGCCGCTGGGATTATGGGCGTGGGCCACCTCGCCTGTTTGCTCCCTCGTGCGGCACTCCTGCTGGCCTGCTGGCCTCTCCTCGCACTCTCTCCTGGGAGTTCTCGAAGGGGCCCGCGTCGAGGCCCTGGCCGGGTGAGTGCGTGGTGAGTGCCTCCTCCCGGCTGGCCTCTCATCCCCTACTGTGCCTTTCCGTCTGGTGAGCAGAGGTCAGCGCTGGTGAGTGTAACTGAACTTCTAGTTTGTGTCTTGTCCAAGGAGCTTCCTGCCTGTTTCCCTAGAAACAGGTTTTCCTTGTTTGTTGGGGTCCCTCGTCGGTCTCGAGTTGATTTCTGTGCACCGGGTGAGATGGAGTTTGGGTTCCATTCCTCCCAGACAGACTCCGGGGCCTCCCGTGCCTCCACACTGCCTTCTGCAGCTCCAGGGGAACCGCACTGGAGCCAGCAGCTGGGCCACGTTGACCTTGTCCTCCGTCCCCAGTGCTGCGGGGTGACCGCACCGTGCCCTCTGAACTGCAGGTGAGATTCATCCCCATGGTGAGGTGCCCAGAGGTGGGGCAGGAGTGACCAGGGTGCGGCCTCGGGATGGGCTGATACCTTCATGCAGCGAGTGGGCTAAGGGGTGGACGGCGGCCTCGAGGGCCTCCGCAGGGCTCGGCCAGCAAGGCCGCGGCCCAGAGCAGCCCCTCCACCCGGGACCGGAGCTGCAAGCTGAAGGGAGTCCTTGTGATTCAGCTCGTCCAGTCTGCGGGGCCGCGTGGCCGGCAGACACACAAACCTCCCCCGCCAAGTCGCCCAGCGTCTCGCCCTGCTGGCCTGGGTGAGGGGCGAGCCGCGGTCCCAGACCACACAGGGGGAGTCACACAAATGGCTCCACTACGGAGCAGGTGACGCTTTAGAGACATTCCTGAGTCACACGGCCTCTGCCCTGAAAGTCCTCTGTGGCTTTGCCATGTGCCGTGGCACACGCCTATGATCCCGGCATCTTGGGAGGCTGAGGCAGGAGGACTGCAAGTTCAAGGCCAGCCTCCACAACTTAGTGAGACCCTGTCTCAAAATAAAAAAGGGGCTGAGGATGAAGCTCAGTAGCAGAGTGCAGCGGGTTCACCCCCGAGACGGCAAAGAAAGCCCTCTGTGACTCTGTCCACCAGCCTCCACCCACCCAGCCTCCATGCCCCAGCCTTCGTCTCCCCAGCCTCCTCAGCAGTAGCCCAGAGCCCACCTCAGAGGCCAGGAAGCAGAACCACCCAGCCATGTCCCCCTGGGCTCCCTAGTGTGGGCACAGACATCGACAGGTCCCAGATGAAGAGAACGGCCACAGTGTGCCAGGTCCCCTGGGAAGCAGGTCCCTTAGGATGGGGAGAGGAAGGAGGATGGCGTGAACCCCTCTGCCCTCGGCTGTCCTGGGACCACCCAGTCGCCACCTGGGCCTCACGCCAGGGGGCGGGGCACTGTGACACCCCCCCACGGGGACCCCCCCCCAAGCCCGGCTTGGCTCAGCGACTCCCTCTGGCCTCTCTTTCCACTGCGTAGACGGTCAGGGCACCCCGGGCCATCCAGCAGAACTGCCCGTCCTCGGCCCCGGTCACTGGAGGTGGGGACGCAGGGGCCAGGCAGCTGCCCTTCATTCCTCATGCTAAGCCCATGCGTCTGGGGTGCACTGGGTAGAACACACCTTCACCCCAACTCCATCAGCTCCAGTAGAGCAGGGGTACAGGGGTGGAGGGGTGGAGGGGTGGAGGGGTACAGGGGTGGAGGGGTGGAGGGGTACAGGGGTGGAGGGTGCAGGGGTGGAGGGGTGGAGGGGTGCAGGGGTGGAGGGGTGCAGGGGTGGAGGGGTGGAGGGGTGCAGGGGTGCAGGGGTGGAGGGGTGGAGGGGTGCAGGGGTGGCAGGGGTGGAGGGGTGCAGGGGTGGAGGGGTGCAGGGGTGGAGGGGTGCAGAGGGTGGAGGGGTGGAGGGGTGCAGGGGTGGAGGGGTGGAGGGGTGGAGGGGTGCAGGGGTGCAGGGGTGGAGGGGTGGAGGGGTGCAGGGGTGGAGGAGGGGTGGAGGGGTGGAGGGGTGGAGGGGTGGAGGGGTGCAGGGGTGCAGGGGGAGGGGTGCAGGGGTGCAGGGTACAGGGGGTGCAGGGGTGCAGTGATAGGAGGGGTGCAGGGGTGCAGGGTGGAGGGGGTGCAGGGGTGGAGGGGTGGAGGGGTGGAGGAATGGAGGGGTGCAGGGGTGCAGGGGTGGAGGAATGGAGGGGTGGGGGTGCAGGGGTGGAGGAATGGAGGGGTGCAGGGGTGCAGGGGTGCAGGGTACAGGGGTGCAGGGGTGCAGTGATAGGGGTTGCAGGAGTGGAGGGGTGCAGGGGTGCAGGAGTGGAGGGGTGCAGGGGTGGAGGGGTGCAGGGGTGGAAGGGTGTGCAGGGGTGGAGGGGTGCAGGGGTGCAGGGGTGGAGGGGGTGCAGGGGTGGAAGGGTGCAGGGGTGCAGGGGTGCAGTGATAGGGGTTGCAGGGGTGGAGGGGTGGGGTGGAGGGGTGCAGGGGTGGAGGGGGCAGGGGTGGGGGTGGAGGGGTGCAGGGGGTGGAAGGGGTGCAGGGGTGGGAGTGCAGGGGTGTAGGGGTGCCGGCTGCAGGGGTGCAGGGGTGCTGTCACTGTGCCCTCAGCGAGGCTTGGAGCCCCTGTCACTTGCCCAGGTGGCCACCCAGGCACACTGGGCGGCCTTCAGTGATGCTGGCTGAGTCCCGAGGCGCTGTGCCACCTGGAGGGTCAGCGGGGACCCCAGCTGGGGAGGCCCTCGCTGTCCTGGGGCAGGCGCAGGTTTCGGGGCTGCAGCCCGGAGGCGCTGGTCTCCGAGAGCGCCCACCTGCGGGCGTGAAGGCTCTGCGCGGTGCTGCTCAGGAAAGCCACCAGCCTCCCTTCTCAGATCCTGGAAGGCGTCCCCTGCCTGACCTGGCCCTGCGGAGCCTGGCGGAGGCCGGTGTCCTGGCCGGAGCGCGGGGTGGTCCAGCGCTGAGTGGAGCTGAGGGTCGCGGCAGGCGCCATCTCAGACCCGAGGGCCCTGGCGGGCGATCTGGGGCAGAGCCGGCCCCACACCACCTATTTTGAGAAATGGGGACATCAAAAATAGAAGGGCCCTAATTCCACGGCCCGCAGCTCCCGTCTAGAGGGCTGCAGTGAGACAAGACAGTAAGTCCCAGTCGCGTGACTTTCTTTTCTTTTTTTTTAACTGCTTCAAACTCTTTGAGGGGGAAAAAATTGGCTAAATTGTCTTTAAAGCTGGAACAGACGGTGCTAGCAGCCTTGGGGCAGGGTGAAGGAGTGGCGTCCTGGGGACGGCCCTGCTGATGGAGGGATCAAGTGTTTGATCCGTTACGTCCCCAACCAGGGACAGCAGAACGTGTCTAGAACCCAGCTGCGGGCTCTGGGACTCGGTGCTCCTAGTTCTCTCCTGACCTCAGCTGCCTCTGGGAGGCTGGATTTTGGCCAAGGCCAAAGGTGTGCAGAGCTAACCCTGGCCCTAGGCAGGTGTTGCCAGGTCTCACGTCTAGTGACAGAGAAGCCACCTTTTCCTTTTCTTTCCTGTCCTGGTTTTGAAGAGTAGTGTCAGGAGGGAGTGTGGCTCTGGCCTTGCACACTGGTACCAGGGAGGCCACCAATCCTCCTCCCCGTCCTCCTCCTCAGACATTTATCAGATGTGGGCCTCGAAGCAGAGTGAGCCTCCGTGGTGAGGGGACCTGGGATGGCAGTGGCAGGGATGGGACGGCCACCAAAGCCGGCGGTGCCACTTGGCAATGGCAGAGATGGAAGGCGGCATGTGACCAGGAGGCAGCCATGATTGCAGGGAGCGTGAGGCTCGGGGCGGCCAGAAGACGCTCCGTGCTAGCACCACGCTCGGCCTCTGGGTTTAAAAAGTGTCACAGAGTGAAACTCGGCAGGGAGGGGGCGCGGTGGACGGAGGACAGCAGCTGCAGCGTCCCCGCCCTCGATGGGGACCCCCACCCGAGACCTACCCTGCCCGGTCCGCAGGCCGGTGCCACCTCCCTGAGAGGGTCAGGCAGGGGACGCGGATTTAATGAGAGGTAAGTACTGACCTCCCGCGGCTGCTTCCTGAAGTCCAGGACTCAGAGGTCGCAATGAAAGCCGTGTGTCACCTCAGAAGATAGATGAGGTCAGCACTTAACCACTGAGGGAACTGAAGAAGCTGGAGTTGGGGGGCTGCTGTTCAGCTGGTGGGTCCCCTGGCGCTGTGCGGCACAGGCAGACACACCTGGGCAGGTCCTGGCGCTGCGCGGCACAGGCAGACACACCTGGGCAGGTCCTGGCGCTGCGCGGCTCATGCTTTGGTCTGAGGTGTGGTGGCCCAGCTGCTCGGCCCACGGCCATCTTTGCTACCTGGCTGCCTTGGGTGCTGGGCAGCAGCAGGTGGACGGGGCGTTGGGTGTTGGGGCTGTGCAAACACAGGGGCTGCAGAGCCCCGGAGCTCCCCACCAGGAGGGGGCGCCAGACGGAGCCTCCTCCAGCCCTGGCTCTCCCCAAGCTTCCTCCTGCTCCGGGACGTGGAGATCACTGGCTCCCCTCTCCTGTCCTCGGGGCCAGCTCTGCTCAGTCCGCCCGGGCTCCCCGCCCTGAGGGCACAAGGTCGGGACACTGCTGGTGACTGGCCTCGTCCCCCCCAGCCCCAGGCTCTGGTTAAGAGCAGGACGTCCCTGGGCCAGCTGGGAGCTGAAGAACTGGGGACCTGGAGCCTGGGGGTCTGAGCAGGTGGACCACAGCTTCCGCTGGTGGCTGCACCCTGTGCACTGTCCTCGGTCACTGTGCCGAGACCCGGGTCCCGGGTCACACACCTGCCCCGCCCAGAGCCTCGCGGGCAGCGCCCCGCGTTCCTAGCGCGCTTCCTCTCGCGGCAGAACGCGGCAGCGGCCCCGCCGGGACTCTGCTGTGCCTCCCAATAGCTGCAAGGCCCTGGCGGCCTCCGGGGGGCTGGGCAGGGTGTGGGGAGGGGACACCCTGGATCAGAGCCTGTCAGCGGCCACCGATACCCCAGGGTCAGACAAAGCACCCTGCAAGGCCTCGGCAGTTGGGTCGTTAGCGCTGTGTGAGGTCCGTCCTCGTCTGGAAATTAGGGCCTTGATGCTGGCCTCCCTCGGGTGACACAGGTGGCTTGTCACTGCTATCAGGGCTTCTCAAGGGGAACAGCGCCACCCGGGGTGGCCTCAGGGCTGTGATAAGGACCCACATTGGAGCACTCAGGGCCCTCTCCACTCACGCCTCAGAGCATGTGGCTTTCACACTTGGGGTCTGTCCTGCTGTCTCCACCATCCCACCCCCATAGACTCTGTCACACCTGCCATGATGACCTCGACCCTAAGCCCAACCACCCTTCTGCTCTCATTTCCATTGTTCGGAGGGTTTGTATCAGTCAGGATAGTTGAGGTCATGCCAAAGTAACAAACATCCCCCAAATCCCAGAGGTTTAAAACAACACCAGGTTATTTTCCACCCAGAGTGCCTGTCCACTTCAGGTCATCGGGGACAAGGGCTTTGCACACAGCAGTCCCTCTGGGCCCAGGTCAGGGGCAGCTGTTCTCTGTCCCCCTGGGCAGTGGCACCTCAGCCCTTGAAGTGAGTGACCCTCTTTTCTGCACAATCTGTTGACCAGAGTGTGGACCATGTTTCCTCGTCCAGGCAGGGGTCAGCAAGCACACCACCACGTGCGTGGCCACAGGAAAGCGCAGCACTGTGAACAGCACTTGGGGCTGCCCTGGGGTTGCAGACTGTGAGGGGGTTGGCTGGGCGTGGCCTTCATCGACCTCCCCACGGCCAGGCTGGCGGTGCACGAGGTAGGAGGAAGGAGGTTGATTGGAGGACGCTGGGCAGTGTCCAGGGGAAGTGGCCGCAAGGTTCCCTTCCTCCCGGTCCGGCCTCGGGGCAGCAGCAGGAGCCCTGGGCCGAGTCTGCGCAGGAGCGGGCAGGTCACAGGGAGGCTGGGGACCAAGCTCAGTCGGTGGGAGCAAGCGGGAGGCAGGCTCACTCCACGAGAGGCCTCTCATGACAGCTGGCCTCTCCTGGGGTCCGCCACCCAGCCACTTCCCATCGGGCCCTCTCACTGTTGCACTGGGGCTCAGTTTCCAACTCAGGGCATGGCGGGCACATGTAGATGGTGCCCGGCCCTCTCCTGACCGCACCCCGGCTCCGGGTCCGCGAGGCCCCCACAGGTCCCTCCCTGCTCTGAGCCAGAGCCCCGCGGACTTGAGGTACGTGAGAGTCACCAGGAAGCCTCGGAGACCCAGACTCGTCCTCCCTCCTGAGCTGCAGGTGGGCAGCAAGTGATGGACAGAGAGGTCAGCTAAAGACACGGAGGGACAGAGAGGGAGGCAGAGGCCTGTCCTGGACAGAGGCAGAAGTCACAGATAACAGCCAGTGCACTGGGAGCCCCCGCGGGCAGGTCGCGTGAGTCCTCGCTCCGCGACTCCTCCACGCCCACCCCACGTCCAGTCCCTCCGAATACCCGCTGTTCCCTGAGCAGAGCATCGCTCACCCCCCAGACCCGCTGATGAGCCCCCGCAGGCGCCAGGCCCTGGTGTGGCCGCAGCTGCTGAGCCCAGGGCGTTCCCGGGGCAGCGAGGCTGAGTCCCTTCCCCACCTCTGGAGCCCCGTGCCTTGTCACTGGAGCGCCCGTCCCCAGCGCTGCGGCAGGACCTGCTCCCTGGCGCTGGGACGACTCTCGGCAGCTTCTGGAGGGCCACCTGTCACTCCTCCTTCACGTCACAGCCTCCCTGTGACCTTCCCTGGTGTCCCCACAGAGGAGGAGCCCATCCAGCTGCACTCAGTGGGGACGGTGGCCTGTGGATTGGACGGTCCACCTGAGCTGCCTGTTCAGGAAAGCAGCAGAGCCCCTTCTCCTTGGGAGCCGGGGTCCTGGGCCCTGGGAGGTCTCTGGAAATGGGTTTGGGGACAACAGGGAATGAAGGGTTGGAGGGGAGAAGGACTTCCCACAGCTCCCACCACGGGGTGGGTTAAGGAAGGTCCAGGGCAGGAGGACAGCCCCAGGAGCAACAGGGGGGCACAGGGGGCAACAGGTCTCGGGAGAGGGGTGAGGCGAGCCAGAAAGCCCGGGGATGCCAGGGGAGGGGGCTCCTGTGGGCAGGCGAGGAGGGGACGCGGGAATGAGTGGCTTCCAAGACCTTGGCTGACGGGGCGGGGGCGCTGCTGCTCGCCCCTCGAGTCCGCGTGGCCCTCGTCCCAGCACCTCATTTCTGCCCTGGACGGCCCGCTGCCGTGCCCCTCGTGGCCCCCGCCCCTGCTGCCCGCCCTCCTCCCTCCCTGTCGCGGCCTTGCTGAAGTGCAGTCTGGACCTGCCACTGCCGGCCTTCAGCCCTGGGAACGTCCACTGCTCTGAGGACACAGACACCCCCTTGCAGAGGTCCCTTGTTCCCTGTGGCATGATTTGGGGGATGGGCTCCTTTGGCCCTTCGGGGGATGCATTAGAACTAATAGGGACCTCCGCGAGGGTCCGGGTGGGGCCTGGCTTGTTGGGACTTGTTCAGCAAATGAGCTTCCCTGGGGAGATGGCCGTCCCCGCAGCTCCCTGCTTGGACGGAGGGGAGTGCATAATGGGCCTGGTCACGAGGCCGTGAGCACCGGGAGGGCCGGGGTGGCGGAGGGGCCTGGCGGGCCAGAGGCGTCCAGAATCACGCTCTCTGGAACGTGAAAATGAACCGAAATGGCCCGGGAGGGTGTTTGTGCTTCATCCCCAACAGCGGGCCATGGGCTGCGTGCGGGCGCTTTCAACTCTGTCACTGAGACACCGTGGGCTGGGGCGCTCGGTCGCGGGGGCTTCGCACCACTGCTCAGACGGCTCCTCTAACAAGCTCCGGCGCAGATGCGAGAGGTTTCCGAGACATCGCAGGAAGGCCACTCTGCGGCCTCTGGATCTCCCGGAGTGGAGCAGACCCCGGGGCCAGGAGGCGGGGCACTTCCCCGAGAAGAGCCTTCCGAGGTGGCCAGACCTGCAAAGGCAAGGACAGCGTGCCTGTCACACGCGACTGCCACATGCACAAACCAACGCTTTCTTAGTGCCTTATCCTAAAAATAATGACCCACTGCTCCTCAGGGGTGGCGACTGACTGGCCATCCTGCGTGTCACGGCAGCCCCACCGGCACCAGAGCTCCCTGAAATCTTAAGTGGCTGCACCTGTCACTTCTGAAAGTGACTTTTGGTTTCTGAGCATCTTAACCTCTTGGCAGCAAGGAGGAGGCTGGCTCAACAAGTGTTTTAACAAGTGGTCAACACACGACTGTCCCCCGCCCCGTCCACGGCAGCCTCCCTTCTCTGTCCATGCGGCCCCCGTGGCCTCTCAGGGCCACACGGGGGCCCAAGGTGCTCTGTGCAAAGCACACTCCTCCGTCTTCCCCCAGGACTGGGATGGGGAGCGCTGGCTGTTTCAGAGGGGTCGTGGGAGGCCGGGGAAAGGTGAGGTTGTCCACCAGCGGGCTCCTCCACCGTGAGCAGGACGAAGGCAGACTGGCCTGGCGCAGGCAGGACAGGAATTCCCTAGAGAAACCAAGGGCAGACGCCACGTGGCCAGGAAGGGTGCTGCTCCCAGCCAAGCAGCCAGAGCTGCAGGACTGGTCAGGTGACGGGCAGCAGAGGCGGGGACCCTTGGTACTCAGTGTCCCAGCCAGGACCCCCGAGCTGCTGGTCCCAGATGAGGGCCTCCAGGGCCACAGTAGCCCCTCTAGGCCCAGCCCCCATTTCTGCACAGCTCTAAGCCATGGTCCAGGGCAGATATCTGATTGGCAGATATTTGAGGTTGGTGCGCCTGATTGGCTGGGAAGTCTAGGGCCTGGACACCTGATTGGCCAAGTCACCCAGGCCCAACTTGCATAAGGCCAGGATGCCAATGGACTGGTGCTTTCAGATTCTGTCCTGGAGGCGGGCTCTGCTCACCAGGGCAGGACATCAAGTGTGGAGCATAAGGACACCAGCCAGGGACGCCTCTGCCCGGCTGGTGAGCTGTGGACGGGAAAGAGGCAAATCCTGCAGGCGTGGGGTGCCCGAGCTCCTCTCCTTCCCGTCTCCTGGCTGCCCCCTATAAACCCAGCTCGTGGGTGGGCTTGCAACCCCCAGGGGGCCCCCAGCGTCCCAGGCCTGGAGCTCACGTTGCGGGGACATTGCCAGGTACTTCATCCCTGATGACGAGCCCCTACGCCTGGCCTGGGTGCTGCTGAGTGAGGGGACGTTCTCATCCAGTATCTCTTCATCTCTGCAAAGTGGCTCCTGCACAGATAAGCAGCGGCCGTATGTTCCTGCCTGCTGGGACGGTCCCCATCCCACAGCTGTCACCCTGGTGGAATTATTAATGGCACTGCCCTTGTTCTCAGGACCGGGTGAGTGACTGTCACCCTACAGACAGGAGACGCGGGGGGCACAGAGGAACACGCAAGCAGAGCCTCGCCAGGTCAGGGTGTGGCTCACCCTGAGGCCCACTCAGAACCTTCCTCCATCAGCACGCCCAGCGTTTCCTTCGTTGTTCTTGCCCCTAAACATAAAATGAGGTCATCAAGAAAGGGGTCCTGGCCTCCCGCTCCCATCGGCACATCTTCTTTTTAGTCTTCTTGTAACTCAGCCTCCTGGGGGGGTCTCTGCAGTGTCCTGACATGGCAACGTTTCCCGGTCAGCTGCTCTTGGCCAGAGCCCCAGCACGCAGCCAGACCCCCCGTGGGGCCCATGCCCTTGTGACCCGGAGCTGTCCTCCTGCAGTTGTGGTCTGGCCCCGGAACAGGCGATTGCAGAGCCACCGCTGTTGGCCAGACGATTCCAAAGCAGTCCTGCGGACTCCGGGCGGGGGTCAGGAAGACCCAGCCTCTGCAGTGCATCCTCTGTTAAAACCCACCTGCCCTCCGAGGCCTTGGGTTTGCAGCTCAGCAGGGGAATGGACGGCCACCCTGCGCGCTGCCAGTCCCAGAGCGCAGCCGCAAAGCCGACGCAGCCCCCACCCTGCCTTGGGTCCCCACGCCCCCTCACCAGGCCAGAAGCCCCTGCTCAGTGTGAGCTCTGCCCAAGGCAAGTGGGGGAACAGCCGGCCAGGGAGGAGGTCTCAGGCCAGCCAGGACTAAAAGGACCAAAGGACAGCAGTGCAGCAGCACGCCCAGAGGACAGCTGCCAGAGGCAGCCACCCGCACCCCCCAGGGGCCGGCTGCAGCCCTGGGCCTCAGCCACAGCAGGGCTGCAGTACCGAGGGGCCTTGTGTCCAGGACACGGGACACGACAGCCCAGACGGGCTCCAGGCTCACAGTGCAAACACTGTGGAGCTCAGCCGAGGCTTCCAGGCTCCAGACGCCGGGAGGGAGGAGCAGTGCAGGAAGGGATGCCGGAGCAGCTGCAGCCCCGCTGCAGCCTGGAGGAGGCTGCTTCCTCCCTGTCCTGCACACGGGCCGAGCACAGGCTGCAGGTCACTTCAGCCTGACCACACTCCTGCACCCTGGCCACTCACAGGGCCCAGCTCTGAGGCTGCCCCTCACTTCCACGTGGGGCCTGGAGCTGTGCCCCAAGTTGCCACACCCCAGGGCACACCTGGCTCGGGCTCCGTCCACGTTTGGAACCCCAAGTGGACCCCATGGAGAGAACGTCTGGCTCTGGAGCAGCCAGTGGTCCTCACTGTCACCCCCAGTGTCAGCAGCCATGGTCCTCAGGGTGACCGAGGAGGTGGCCCTCTCCCTGCTCCCTGGACTGGGGTCTTGGGAAGCGGTCAGTCTCCAAATGGGGGACGTCACAGTTCAGCAGTTGGTGGGGGCTGGGGTGGGCATTGGTGCACCCTGCAGGGCTTGGCACTGAAGCCACCTCCACAGGGATCCCCTGGGTGGCTCCAGAGGCCTGCGAGAGGCTCCCATGCCCTGGCCAAGGACAGGTCCCCGTGGGAGCACAGTGGCACTGACCCAGTCTGAAGCCTTCCTGTGTTGTGCCCCCAAGCAGTGGCACCAAGTTGGAGAGGGTGGCAGGAGCCCAGTGCTCTGGGGCCAGCTAGTGGGCAGGAGGGGCAGAGTCCAGGGTTGGCAGGCAGGAGCGCGGTGGCACGGGGCCCCTTAGCAGTGCCAGGCTGGGCCCCGGAGGGGTGCCCTCCTGACTCGGCCCCATCGGGCAGGGGCGGTGGCTGCTAAGGAGATGCTAGAACTCGGGCTCCAGCTGCGCCCAGCTTCAGCAAACCTGAGGGTCACAGTGTGAGAAACCGAGGGGGAGCCCCTCCTGGCCACAGAGCTGGTTGGTACTCAAAGGGCCAAGCCCCGGGTCTGATGCCCGAGAGCGCTGTGTTCAGCCCTTGGGGTCCCTTTCCCTCCGTGACCATCACGGCCAGGTGACCAGCACCTGCTGTGTCCCGGACACCGGGGTCCCGTGCTGTTCCCTCTTCCCCTCTTTTCCAGCTCTCCCTGTTGTCCAACCCTCCCACGACGGCCAGGGTGGCTGAGGTCCAGGGGGGTCATTCGCTTGCCCTGTTGGCACAGCCAGAACGTGGGGGTGTCCAACTCGAGCGCCCCCTGTGCCTGCCCCCCAGCCCCCTGCACTGGGATGCTTGTGAATCCCAGAGCAGCCACTATAGAAGAACACTGCCCGCGGGCACCAGGACCAGCCCGGTGACCCGTGTGTGGGCGGCAGTGCCCTGGTGGCTGAGTGGCCGTCTGGTGACTGGCCCTCCAGGGAGGCTGTCTGCGCTGCAGGAGAGCTGAGCGCCACGCGCCCGGGTGCCACAGTGTGGATGCCCTCCCCGGTCACTCACTGGTGTGCCGGAGCCTGGCCTGTGGGGCCCTGGAGTCTAGGCCTGCTCCTTGGTATGAGAGGCGCCTCTGCAGGGCGTGGCAGCACAGCCCCGGCATGTTCTGGAAGCCAGCTTCCTGTGGGGGCTCTCGTGGGGTCCCACTGGCCACCCTGGCTGGCCCCACCGGCCCTTGTCCTGCAGCCCCGGTGCAGGCTGGCTTGCGATTCCTGCAGAGGCCGCTGGACTGAGGCCCCGCCCCTCATCACGGCAGCAGGGGCAGGTGCGTGCACCGGGCGGTTCTGCAGATCCGGGCACCAAGGCAGAGAGGAGGCTCCACCCCGAGACCTGCCGGAGTCCCCCGGGGGCTCAGAACACCCTCTGCCTCCTCATTCTGGGTGGGGCGGGGATGCACAGAGACGAGGGGGGCAGCGCGCTGCACCCGCCCCCAGCCTGGCCCCGCTCCCCAGGCCAGGGCCGCTGGGCCCTCACCCAGCCCTCAGCATGGCACCGCCCAAAGCCCCCAGCTGCAGAGCAACCCAAACCAGCCGAGCGCCAAGGACGCAGCCTCCTGCCCACTCCGACGGAGGCATGGGGCCGCAGGTTTCTGCACGCACTCCTGGGTGGTAGTGATGGGGGACGGCCGGGCGGCATGACCCCTTACCTTGCCTTTCTAAATCTCTATGGCAGAGCACAGCGTTCACACCAGGGTGTGTTGGACACCAGACAGAGCTTTAAAAGAGAGATTAGAGAAAAGGGGACCTCTGGCCCAGCATTGTCCATCCCATTTGAGTGACCATGTCATTGACCCATCTCCAGGATCAAGACGCCTCTCTCTTAATGCCCTTAGTACAGGTTGAGTCTAGGGAAGCACTAGATGGTCCCACCTGCCACTGCGGCTGTGGCTCTAGCAGTGGCCTCTGAGACCGAGGGCTGTGGTGCCCGTGGGGCCCGGCCTCTGTCCACGCCTGCACACTGCAGCGCCTGGCCCTCCAGGGGGTGAGCTGGGAGCAGGCTGCTCGGTGCTGCAGCGCTGCCGGGAGAGAGGCCGCCCACACCTGCTGGCCCAGGCAGGCTTGGGGCCCAGGCCTGGGACCACGGTCCTGGAGCACCTTGTCACTAAAGAGCTTCCAGCAAGACCTGGCAGGGGAAGGAGGAGGACCTGCCCCTACTTCTACAGGTGGGGACGCTGCTCAGAGAGGGGCAGCCTGCCCAGGTGTGCAGAGCCAGCCTGGAAACTGGACCCTGACTCCTTGCCCCTGCTTGGTCACCACTGCCACCCTGCCGTCCCTGCACAGATTCCAGTTTTCCCCCGCCTGGAGGAGCCCTGATTAAGGAGATAGCTAAGATCGCGGCTAGCTGTGAGCCATAAAGATGTTCAAGCTTCACCACCTTCCATGATCTCGCGAGACTTGGCCCAGGACATTGGGGATCGGGTCGGCGCCATTTGGTGGTGGTTAGAGGAGTGTGATTTGCGGGTAGGAGTTGTTCTTGGAGCCGGAGAGAGAAGCTGGCAGAATAAAGAGCCTGTTCGTTTCCAGTCTGCCTCTGAACTTGTTCCCGCAGTTTTGTTGCTGCAGGCGGCCATCGCTGCAGTCGGCGACACCCGCCCCAGCATTAGCCTCCGGTCACCCTCCAGGAAGGCCTGGCAGCTGGTCCTGGACACTCACCACTTGCCCTCCTGGTTCTGGCCACACCCCAGCCCTTTCCGGAACACCCCTATTGAGAGTCGAGGCGACACCAGCAGGATCCCCTCTGGCTTGGAGAACCAGCCCTACCTGGGAGCAAGGAGCCCTCTGTGGATGTGGCCATCGGCCAGCTGGCCCTGGGCGAGTCCACGGGCACCCCAGGCCTCCGTTTCTTCATCCTGGACACGGAGAAGGTCATCCCTACGTGGAGGAGGAGAGGGTCGGCCTCCAGGTGCCCGGGCTCCGCGTTCACACTCAGCTCCCAGCACAGACCGGGCGTTCGGGAACACGGCGTCTGTGCGGAACGTGGGCAGACCTTTCTTGTTGTCACCCCCCTGGACCATGCAGCGCGTATCCACTGGCACAGCACTGGGGGGGTGTCCCCCGCATCCACAGGGGCCTGGAGGACGCAAGGGGGTGCAGGTTCTCCGCACGCTCTAGGGCACTCCAGCTAAGGGGCTCTGAGGATTCGGGTCCCTTGGGGTCCTTGCGGCAGTCAGCTGTGTGTCTCTGCAGCCAAAGACCCAGCCAGAACTACGTAGAGGAGGAGAGGTTTATTTTGGTTCGCGGTTTCAGAGGTTCAGTCCGCGGTCGGTCGACTCCATAGCTCTGGGCCTGAGGTGAGGCAGAACGTCACGGAGGGAGGCCCAGAGGAGGACGCAGCTCAGCCCACGACAACCAGGAAGCAGAGAGCGCCTGAGACAAAACACACACCCTCCACAGGGCATGCCCACACCTCCCTCCAGCCACGCCCAGCTGCCTACTGTTATGCCAGGCAACCATTCGAACTATTGATCCATCAAATGGATCAATCCACGGATGAGGCCAGAGCCCTGGCGATCCAATCATCTCACCCCTGAACACCGCTACATTCGAGATGATGTTCCCAACACACGAGGTTTCGGGGGGACACGTCAGAGCCAAGCAGTAGGGAACCGGTCCTCGAGGGACAACCGGGCTAGAGACACCGCACAGCCCCTGCCTGCCACAGGACCAGCCTTCAGGAAATGCTGGGAGCTGCCGTTCGGTCCGGCTCGCGTTGGTGGAATATTTTAGGGCTATGAAACCCCGGGGAGTCAGGTGACAGGAAATGGCCCTCTTGCCAGGCAAAAGGGAATGTGTGTTAGCCTAAGAATGAGGTGGGACAGGAGGGTCCCGGGCAGCCTCCGTCCATCTCTGCTAGTGAAGTGGGAGCCCGGCCAGGGCCTGCGTGATCTCACCTCTGGGAGAGGAGGGGCTGGAGCGGGCGTGGACGGTGCCAGGAAGAGGGAGCTGTGCAGAGGGCAGAGCGCCTGGCAAGGGGAGAGCTCCCGCCGTCCCAGCGGGCAGGGCAGGGGCTCCTGGGTCCCAGGTCTCCCTGGGAGGGGGGCCCGAGCATGGGCTTCCCAGAAGGCCACGGGTCTCCTCCCCGGGGTGCCGTCCGGGGCCTACCCCAGCACCCCAGCACCACTGCAGTGTCGGGGCTGGCCGCTGCGGGGCTTCCTGAGGACACCCACCCACCCCGTGTGCGGGACTGGGGCCGCGGCCCTCGGCCACCCCACCCGCACGGTCCCCTTTCTTACAGATGCAAATTCCTGTCGCCATTTGTGGCAGTTGGGAAATCAGCTTTCCCATTAGCTCTTCCCAGATTTGGAAGACGCTTCCTTACAGAATCAAGTACGCATGACGTCCCCACGTGAGCGTGGGGAGCAGAGGTCGCTGCCAGCGCTGTCCTCGCAGGCTGCTCCTGTGCCCGGGAGGGGCCACCGGGCATCGCGCTCACGTGGCACCAGGCTCTGCTCGGGCACAGGAGAGGGGCCGGGGAGGCTCCTCAAGGCAGCCCCAGGCTGCGCTCCTGCCAGAGAAGGCGGTGGGGTGTGCTGGGCCCTGGCAACGTCCCTCCATCGGTCAGCCCACCTTGGCCGTGGCCACCTCGGGGCTCCGACTGCTGTCCTTACTGGTCACTGTGGGGGCAGAAGCCCGCAGCCTCTGCAGGTCGGGGCCACTTGTCCTCGTGGCTTGCACCCCACAGACACCCCGCCAGCCCTCTCTGTGTTGGGCACGAGGGAACCGAGACTCGTACCCAGCAATAGGCCTGATGGGGCTGGGTGTCCTCAGTGGTGGAGCGCCCGCCTGGCACACAGGCCCTGCCCCGCAGGGTCAGTTAGCAAGAAGCCAAAGGACCAGGCCAGTGACCCGAGGACAGGCCAACCAACAGAAGGTGGCAATGTGGGGGAGGAGACCGCGGGGCCCGCGTGGGTGTTGGGCGGCCTCATGGAAGAGGCCCTGACTGAGTGAAGGCTGGGTAAGAACATTCCGGAAAGAAGGGAGGGCCAGTGCAAAGACTCGAGGGCAGCCCGGTGGCTGCACGGGAAGCTGGGGGTGGGGTGGGGAGGGGCTGCAGCAGAGTGCACGGTGGGGAGAGAGAGGAGGGCCCGGAGGAGCGCAGGGAGCTGGGCTCTCGCGTGCTGGGCCGTGGGCCTGTGTAAGCACTTTGGCTTTTACTCAGAGAAACGGGGAGCCCTACGGGGTCTTGAGCTGTCCCCAGCTCAGCCCAGGGGAAGACGGAGGGGCTGCCAGGGGCGTGGAAATCAACCTTACCTGCAGAGCTAACAGAACCCTGGCGGGGTGGAGAGGTGGGCGAGGCTGGCTGACCGGGGAGGCTGGCTGACCGGGGGAGGCTGGCTGACCGGGGCCGGGCGGGAGGTGCTGCGGCTCAGGACGCAGCAGGGCCCATCTGGAGGGACGGTGAGGCGCTGAGCCAGAGGCGGCAGGGGTCTGCGGGGCTGGAGCTCGGGAGGGGAGTCTGGGCTGACCCTGGGGGCAGAGCCAGAGCCTGGGGGAGCTGCAGGGAGGAACTGCAGACAGGGACTCTGGTCACCCCACCTCTAAGAGGAGAAAGGAGGAGCCCGGGGGAAGCTGGGAACCAGGGCTCCGTCTGCCCGGGACCGTGAGGAGGCCACGGCTGCCTGCAGACGCATCCTCCCAGCTGCAGACGCATCCTCCCAGCTGCAGGCGCACCCTCCCAGCTGCAGGCGCACCCTCCCAGCTGCAGACGCACCCGCCCAGCTGCAGACGCACCCCCCAGCTGCAGACGCACCCCCCAGCTGCAGACGCACCCTGCCAGCTGCAGACGCACCCTGCCAGCTGCAGACGCACCCTCCCAGCTGCAGACGCACCCCCCAGCTGCAGACGCACCCTCCCAGCTGCAGACGCACCCTCCCAGCTGCAGACGCACCCTCCCAGCTGCAGGCGCACCCTCCCAGCTGCAGGCGCACCCTCCCAGCTGCAGGCGCACCCTCCCAGCTGCAGGCGCACCCTCCCAGCTGCAGGCGCACCCTCCCAGCTGCAGACGCACCCTCCCAGCTGCAGACGCAGCTGCAGACGCACCCTCCCAGCTGCAGACGCACCCTCCCAGCTGCAGACGCACCCTCCCAGCTGCAGCTCCCAGCAGACGCACCCTCCCAGCTGCAGGCGCACCCTCCCAGCTGCAGACGCACCCTCCCAGCTGCAGGCGCACCCTCCCAGCTGCAGACGCACCCTCCCAGCTGCAGACGCACCCTCCCAGCTGCAGACGCACCCTCCCAGCTGCAGACGCACCCTCCCAGCTGCAGACGCACCCTCCCAGCTGCAGACGCATCCTCCCAGCTGCAGACGCATCCTCCCAGCGCGAGGCGCAAGTCCAAGACCGGTGCTGGCGGGGCAGCTCCTCAGAGGCCGTGGAGTGTCCTTGGAGGGAGCCACGCTGTGTCCTCACCCGGCACAGGGCAGCAGCGCAGGCCTTTCTCCACAGCTCTGATCCACCTGCGGGGACAGAGCCCTCAGTGACCCGCTGACCTCTGCAGCCCTGCCTCCAGCCATGCTGACGGGGACGAGGTCCCACCGCATTCAGACAGGGCACCAAGCCAGCAGGCAGGACCCCGAGCACAGACCGTGCGCCAGGAGGGAGCCTCTGGCCACGCGCTCCTGGGCCAGGGACGATGGGGACCTTGCACATGGCCACATGGAGGTCACTCATGGGCGGCCTTCACTGGCCCTTGAGCCACAGGCGAGCAGGACTGTCGCTGCCGGGGCTCACAGCCGAGCACACGAGAGGCTCAGAAGCACGCTCCACACGGTCGGGCGTGCAGGGGGCTCTGGGGGCCTGCAAGGGACCCCTGCCCACCGCCAGCTTCTGGGCCAGCGTCCGGGGAGGGCGGGGCAGGAGGGGCCCTAGCTGGCCCCACCTGGCGAACAGGAAAGGATCCCAGTCCTGGCTGGTCCTGCTCACCGTGGTCAGGGGGACAGCCTCGTCCCAGGAGGGCCAGCCTCACGGCGTGGAGACAGTTTTCAGGGCTGATCTAAAGGTAAACGAGAGCAGGACAGGGCCAGGGCAGGGGGGCAGGAGGGCCGGACTGGCCAAAGGGCAGGCGTGCGCAATACGCACTGGCCACAGCCTGCGCCCGCCTTCCGCGGGGTGCAGAGACTGCCCTGGGAGTGGCTGCGGGCATCTGCGTGGTTCTGGGAGAGGCCACCTGCACTGGGGGAAGGAGGGGTCTGCACTGGCCCAGTGCCAGGGGCCAGGAGGAGGTCTCAGAGGCCACCGCCAGCCTCCGCCAGCAACTGCTCTGCTGGACGCGGGGTACTCTGGAGGCCAAGGCGGCAGGGCCAAGGCCCGGTGGGCTCAGCTGGAAGCCGAGGCCGGAACAGACCGTCCTCTTTTGTGGACGGATCTGCAGGAGCTTCTGTCCCCATCATATGGGCCAGAAATAAGGGGCGTGGGTGGCGGAAGGGGCTGTGCCCACCTGTGCTGAGGCCCCAGCCCGCCCTGTGAGCCGGGACGTGGTGGGGGCAGCAAGCCATCCTCCTGCGGCCTGCGTGCCGACGTCCACGCCCCGCTGACCTGGAGCAGCTCAGCACCCAGGGGCTCGCCGCGCCTGCCACCCGCGATCCTCCAGGCCTCGGGGTCCTGCACGCCTCCGTGCCAGGAAGCCCCCGCAGGCAGCAGGGCCCGGCCTCCCCAGGGCGCCCGCTTCAGCCCCAACGCCACCCTTCAGTGCTTCTTGGGTCTGCGCCTCTGCAGGCGACGAGGAAGCAGCGGGGCCAGGGCAGAGCTGGGCAGAGCACCTGCCCTGCCACGTGCAAGGCCCCGGGCTCCATCCTCAGCACAAAGAGAGGGGAGGAAGGCAGCCTGCCGTCTCCCGCCCTAAGCCTCCTAGTCACCAGCACGTGGCAGTGGTCAGCGGTCTTCTCGGGGCCTGCATCAGCGGCGCGGGAGCTGCAGAATCTTGCTGCAGGACCCTGCTCCAGGCCCTGGGCTGGGTGCAGGCTGTGTTCCACGCAGGGGAAGGTGCCCCTCGGGCCACTGCCACACTGATCTGTGGCTCGGTGGTGCTGAACCCCAGAGCATCCTCCCGCTTAGCTTAGCGGGCACCTGGCTGCCCACCCCTTCCCTGGGCCGCGAACTCCACTCACGAGGCTTTTCCCTGAAGCCGCAGGGCTCGTGCCTAATGGACCTGGTCTGGCCTCCTGAGGCGCCCGCGGGCTGCACGGGAAGTGTTGAGGGAAGAGGCCCCAGGACCAGGCTCGTTCTGGGGACACAGGGACATCCTGGAGATTTGAAGGCGCTGTGTGCTGGGCCCTGGGGACTCCTTGCCTCAGCCTGGCGCCCCGTGCCTGTGAAGTCGGGCGGAGTCACTGGCCGTCTCTGTGCCCCTGCTGTGACCCAGCACCCCGACAGGCGGCTCAGCCACAGCCCTTTCTCCCTCACCTCCTGGAGGCAGGAGTCCGGGGTCCAGGCGCCCCGGGCTGGCCCTCCCGAGGCCTCTCTCGTCCCCTGGCAGACGGCGCCTGCTCCCCGTGTCCTCACGAGGTCACCCTCAGTGTGCCTGTCCTCATCTCTTCCTGTGAGGACCCCAGTCAGGGGATGGGGCCACACGACAGTCTCCCTTTACCTTGATGGCCCCACACCACCCCCTGCGTTCTCCAGGACGGTGTCCCTGATGGGGACGGGCAGGCCATGCCGTGGCTGTGGGCTCTGGCAGAATTGAGAGAGGGGTGGGCAGAGCCCTCCTGGCCCCTCCTGGTCCCCGGGTGGGCATCCCCTTTGTCCACACTCACAGGCCACGGCTGCTGAAGGCTTGAACGGTGCCCCCAGGACGCGTGCGCCGCAGAGACTTGGTCTCTCCTTGGTTCTTGGCGGCTGCGCCCGCTCCTCCACTGTGGCCGCCTGAAGCGATGGCCGCTTGGAGCAACGAAGCCGCGGGAAGAAGTGCAGAGGCGAGCTGGAGACAAACAGCTTTTTATTCTGATAACTTTTCTCTCTGGCTCTAACAACGACTTTAACACGCGCCACACACACCACCAAAATGGCGCAGACCCGATCTCAATCTCGGCTCAAGTCACTCGAGATCCCGGCCAAGTCCCGCGAGATCCCGGGCCAAGTCCCGTGAGACTACGGAAGGCGGCAATGCCCAAATCTCCATGGCTCATAGTCAACCGCAATTTAAGCCATCTCCCCAAACAGGGCTCCTGCACTCCACCTTACCGGCCTCTCCTTGCCCAGGCTGGAGTGGAGGCTTGGGGCCTTGAGCTGCCCCTAACCCGACCCTGAGCGGGGACCTGACCTCCAGATGCAAGTCACTTAATCCAAGGCAGGGAGGGGCCTGACCCCGCAGGTGGACGGAGGCCACGGAGGCCCTGCCCTCCAGCAGCCCCTGACCTGGGGTCAGCCAGAGCCCGGCTGACGGAATGTGAATGGAGAAAGGAGATGTTCTTCCCGCTCTGGGCTGAGATTTCAATCTGCTACAAATGGAGGAGACAGGTCACAACGAGAAAGTGCGTTTCCATCCTTCGGCCTGACCAGCGTCCACAAAGAGCTCCAGGCACAGAGGCAGGAAGTTCTGTGAGACTCAACAGGACAAGGGCATCGTGGGCCACTGCTGAACCCAGGGGCCCGGAGGTGGCGGGCTTGGGTGGTCCTGCCACCAGGAGGCAGGGCACTGGGAATGCCCTCCTCCCACTGGGGGGACCCAGGTCCCAGGCCTTGAGCCCGTGTGGACCTAGCACAGTGTGCGGCGAGGGCCAGAGGCAGCCCAGAGTGCCCCGGCGGCCGGCCCTGCGGTGGGGACCCTCCCCCAGGCGGCGGGAGCTGGCCAGCGGCACAGAGGAGCCCGTGCCCCAGGAACAGGCGCCGTGTCCAGAGTCGACAGCGAGCCGGGCAGCAGCCGCCCACGTGGACACGTCCACTCTGTGTGACTTGGCTCAAACGAAAACCAACTGAAACCGCGGCTCCTCCAGGTCACCGCCTGCTTCCAGCCCTGTCACCGCGATGCATTTGCATATGCGACTTGCAGTTTCTTCTGGAGCAGTTACAATTTGCTATAGCAGCCCACAGCGCAGAGGAGAAGGGGCAAGTGACCTTTCAGGAGGTACCGGGGCCCAAGAGTCACCAGAAACTGTCAACACAGAGCGCAGGAGGACGCAGCAGCTCACCCAGGACCGCCAAGCGAGCTCCGCCACGCCCGGGCTTCCTGCACCCGTGACCGCCCTCGACAGGGGTCTCTGGTCCTCAGGGTGACCTGGGACCTGGCTTTGAAGCGTGCTGGGCACAGCCGGACGTGCAGCGTCCTGTAACCAGGAGAGCAGATCACCTTTGCTCTGAAGCCAGGAGACTGAGGCGGGGGGGTCGCGACCTCGCCAGGTGGGTGGGGAGCGGTGGATTCCGACGTGAGGGCCCACGCTCCGCGTCCCTGCACGTCCCCCTCTGCAGGGACAAGGCCCTGCCTCCCGTGACCCAGGAGTGTGAGCCGCCGTGGGCTGGCTGCTCCTGCGGCCACCGCTGATGCGCTCGGTGACGAGGCTCTACCAGCCAGGGGGCCTGGAGCTCCCCAGGACGCTGGAGCTCGGAGCCCAGGGGCGGCGGGGCTCGGGTCACAGCGCAGGCGCTGGCTTGGCCTGGCACCCAGGGGCTTCAAGAGCCCACCCCAGCACCCCAGCACAGTCCTAGCACACACCGAGAGCATACTCTGAATGCTACTAGTCACCACACACAGCCCGCCCGGAGCCCAGGAAGGAGCTTGGTCGAAGGCCAGCTCTCCCTGCAGTGACCACGCTGGGCTAGGGAGCAGCCACAGCCGCAGAGTGACTTCAGCAGGGCGAGGACTCGCCGGCTTCTGCCTTGACAGCTGGAGCGGCGGCAGAGCGTGAGGCGAGGGGCAGGTGCAGGCCAGGTCCACGGCTCCCCCGGCCCCGCGGCTGGAGGTCGAGGCCCGGCTCTGCCTCCTCCTCCCATGCGTCAGGGAGCAGGGCCAGCTCAAGGCCCAGCTGGCCACCTGTAATTAACTTTATTTGTAAAACAGCTGATTAATTTAAATTGTTTCAACAGGTAGATTCATGGAAGGTTGCTGTGTATGCAGAGGCTCAAAAGTTCCAGCTAAGAAATTATTTTTCTAAAATACTCTTAGCTTTTCTTTATCTTAAATGTAATATTTTGTCAGCTAAATACCCTCAGTCTTTCTTTAATCTGTTCTGAATGTGATATTTTGTCAGCTAATGTTCGTGAGAGCTCAAGCAGCAATGTGTGTGAGCAGAGGTCGACTTCAGATACCTGAAGATCTACCTAATGATTGTTGCTTGAGTTTCTAGGTACATCCCTATGCCAGTCTTAGCGGGCCCAGAAGATTTGCCGGTGGCATTGTCTAGACATAAAAGAGACGGCTACTGCTGCTACAGCTGCAGGGATCACATCGCTACAAGCATCCCTGCTGCTCAAGCACCAAACAACCTCACCAGCAGTGTGGCCTCTGCTCTGCATGCACGAGGCCTCCTAGATCAACGTGTTAGCAAGTGGACATTTTGATAGACTGTAGGATGTTTGGGACATTGTACGGGACATATGCCTTGCGGGTACCCCTTTTCTTAACCTTGATAGGGCAGCTGATTTGTCTAGAGAACTCAGTGCGCTATTTAATGGAACTTGGCTCGTCAGCAAAAAGCTTGCTGCCTTAGAACTGGAGCATCTCCACATAAAGGCTCTTACAGCCACCCTGTGTGCTCTGGGGCCAGCTCTTAGGGCCACCTGTGCCTGGGCTTGGGCTTCAGCTTCAGCCAGGGGGCAACAGGCGTGCCAGCTTCCCAGGGTTTTGCGATGGCAGACGGGGCCCGTCCTGGTGTCGTGTAGCTGCGGTGCTGTCTGCAGCCGCGGGATCGCGGGCCCACGATAACTTTTCTCTCTGAGACCCCCCGCACACACCACCAAGATCTGAATTTTCTGGAGACAGAAGTCATGACACCAAATTCATTCTCCACTGCAAGCAGAGGGGGCCGGAGGTTTTTTCTTTTCATTTTTAATTTTGTTTTCGGATTAATGAACTAGAAAAGAACACAATGCAAACCATGTCAGCCTATCAACTAGCCTAGTCTTGGTCCTGTCCCCCTAGAACGTGGCCAAAGGTTCAGGTGGTGTGGGCCAGCAAGCCAGCTCCCTGGGGGAAAGCAGCAGAGGGCTAGCCTGGGCTCAAAGGCCAGAGAGACAAAGCATCACCCCAGCAAGACAGGCTAGAGCTCCGACAGGATGGAGTTATTAGAATTGAAATAACTGTGATTAACCTGCTGGGAGAGGTAATAGAAAAAGTAGACCACATGCAAGAACAGATGGGAAATGGAAGCCAAGGGGTGCAGACCCCAAGATACAATCAAAAAGAAATGTTAGAAGTTAAAAAAAAAAAATGGTAACAAAAATGAAGGCTGCTCCAACAGCCCACCAGCAGCCCAGCGCAGCCTGGGGGAGAATCCAACCCCAGACAGGAAACAGCAGCCGCTCCAAAGAGAGCAAAGAGCTGAGAAAAAACTGTGCGATAACGCCAAAGACGTAGTTGTACGCAACTGGAACGCTAGGGAGGGAAGAAAGAATAGAGCAGAGAAACATTTGAAGTGATAACGGGAAAGCACTTCTCCAAATGAATTCGAGACTCTAAAGACACTTGCGGACATCTCAGAGAACACGCACGTGATAAATGCCAGCACACCCAGCTCCCTGGCACGTCGTGTTTAAGTTACAGAAAATCAAAGCAACGTTACTGAACGTAAGCCAGAGGGGCGAACCTGGAGCTCAGCAGAGGGGCCTCAGCTACCCTGGGCTCTCACAGCACCGGGCTGGTGGCAGGAGGACAAAGGTGCCGAGTATTTCGTGTTGAAATTCCAAAACAAAATATAGAGATTCTATATTTAGCAAAATCATCTCTTAAAGGTGAGGGAGGAATAAATGCTTTCTCAAAAACAAAAACAAACAAACAAAAAAAAACCACTAAGGGAATTCCTCATCAGCAGGCCTGCCCTGTAACTCCAGGTTCTTCAGACAGAAAGAAAACAGCTCGGGTCAGAACCTGGACTTGCACAATGAAAGGAAGGTCCTCAGAAAAGGAATACACAGAGGTCAAGTAAAACATTGCATGTTTCTTAGTTGGTTGAGAGAGAATGCTGCTTCTAAAGCCAGCCTGGTAATGAGTCCAGCACACCGGCTAGGTCGTGGTGGAGGGCAGAGAGGTTCAGTAGCAGCTGCGGGGCTGCAGGGAAGAATCCAGGCCCTGTCTCAAAACATCACCTGTACTGCACGTGGAGAGGACCAAGGGGGGCCGTCAGGGCTAATGACAGGCGCTCTATGGTGACAAAGGGTTAGCCCCCCCCCCCACAGGAAAGCACCTGCAAAAGATGCTTTTTTCTGGCCTTTAAAACAGGCCAGACCTGCTCACAGGAAAGGGGGCCAGCCAAGTCTGACAGAGGGGTCAGGGACTCAAACGCCCCTCTGTGGGTAATGGATGGATCCCGCAGGCAGGAATTCCTAAGGACACAGATGACCTGAGCAGCACTGTCCTTCAATCCATCTAAGTGACAATATGGCACTTCACCCAGCCACAGCTGGACGCCTCTGGAGTTCACGGGAAGCGCTTGCCCAGACAGACCACATTCTAGGCCTTAATATCTAAAAGAATGGGAATCATACCAAGCATGGAGACAGACGGTAGTGGGATTTATCTAGCAGCCAAAAAGAAAAGAAGAAAAGTAGATAGAAAACCCCAACTATGTGAAAGTCAAACAACATTGAAATAAACTGTGTCCAAAAACAGGTCTCAAAAGAAATGAAAAATATTTTGAACTAATGAAAATACAACTTATTAAAACTAGTGGGATAGATGAAAGCCAGGCTTAGACGGACATTTAAAGCATATATATTAATCAGAATAAAGATCAGAAATTGCTGACCTTGGTTTCCACCCTAGGGCGAAAGAAGAAAGAGCAAAATAAGACTCAAGGAAGAGGAAGAATAAAAATTAGAGCACAGATCAGTGAAATCGAGAAGAGGAATGGAATGGAGAACATCATAGAAACGAAAACCTGGTTTTTTGAAAGTATTCCATAAATCAATAAACCCCCAGCAAGGCTAATCAAGACAGAGAAGAGTTACTAATACCAGAAATGCAAAAAGACTCGTTGTTTTACTCTGTTCGGCATCTTAACGATACTCCTATGAATAGCTCCATGCTCCCAAATTTGATGACTTAGACCAGTTGTGCCTTAGAAAGCCACACACCACCAGCACTCACACGTGGGGAAACAGGTAGCACAAATAGGCCCCCTCTGTTAAAGAAATCAAACCAATATTTTAATACCCACCAAAAAGGAAAGTATACGGCCCAGACGGTTTTACTGATCATGCCACAAAATATGTAAAAGATACTCCAGCCGCCCCCCCCCCCCCCCCCCCCCAGTATTCTAGAAGACGGAAGCAGAGGGACAAGTGTCTGACTGACTCTGGGAAGGTAGTATTGCCCTGGTATCAAAACCAGCTGGAGGGGCTGGGGTTGTAGCTCGGTGGTAGCACTTGCCTTGCACACAGGAGGCCCTGGGTTTGATCTTCAGCACCACATAAAAATAAATAAATATTTTTAAAAAATAAGCCGGAGATATTACAAGAAAAGAAAACTAGAAGCCAGCATCTCTTATCAACAAAGGTACAAACTGCCGGGCGTGGTGGCGCACGCCTGTCATCCCAGCACTTGGGAGGCTGGGGCAGGAGGATCGGGAATTCAAAGCCAGCCTCAGCAATGGCGAGGCACTTAGCAACTCATTGAGACCCTTTCTCTAATAAAATACAAAAAAGGGCTGGGAATGGGGTCCAGTGGTCAATTGCCCCTGAGTTCAATCCCCAGTACCAAAAAACAAACAAACAAACAAAACCATAGACACAAACTCTTAACAAAATACCAGCAAAGTGAATTCATTGATAAAAAGGCTACTACATAGCAACCAGGTGAAGGGCAGCCCAGGAACCCAGGATGAGTCCAGTTTCCATAAATCAACCTACATCACTCATCACCTTAGCACGCCAAATAAAAATATGATCTTATTCACAAGTACCAAGAAACTCAACAAAACTCAATGCTCATTCATGATAAATCTCCCAAAAAATAATAAACAAAAAAAGAAAGAACAGGACTAGAGGGGAATTTCGTTACTGTAATAAAGGAAAGCAAATACAGGCTACGGTCAACTTCAAAGCTAACGGTGTGGGCTGGAAGGCCTTTTCCCTAAAATTGGGAATAAGACCAGGATGTTCTTTCTTATTCTTCCTGTTTAACATCAAACTGGAGTTCTCACTGAGGAGACAAGAAGAACAAAGTATGACTGGAGAGACAGGCAAGCTGTTTGGTCAGATAACGTGACTGGTGCTGTGCTTAGCGCCTGAAGGTGCCCCAAGAGCTCGTGCGCTGGGCACTGCAGGACTGTTCAGAGGTGAGATGATTGGAATGTGAGGCTGTGACCTCACTGGATTAACCCAGTTGATGGATTAATAATAAAGATGGAGTGACTGGCTGGAAACTGTGGGCAGGAGGTGTGGCTGGAGGTACCAGGTCCCGGGGGTGCCCTTGGACTCTCTCTTGTCCCTGTCTCTCTTCTTGCTCTCTCTGTCCCAGCTGCCGTGAGCCAGCAGCTCTCCTCCACCACACCGGCTGCCACGATGCTCTGCCTCACCCCGGGCCGCTGACCACGGACTGGACCTCTGGAACCATGAACAGAAGTAACCTTTTTCTTCTCTATGTGGTTCTTGTCAGACAGTGACGAAAAGCTGACTGATATAATTGGCATGTAGGAAATCCCAAAGAATCCACTAAAAATAACTCCAGATAAAGAACACCATCTAAAAGTCCGTTGATTTCCTATAAATCAACAATGGGCAACAAACATTTCATATTTCAAAAGCACCACATCACTCGCAATAGCATCAAAAATTAAGTGTTAGGTATGAACTAACAGAGTATGTGGATCTATATGCAGAAAACTAAGAACCCTAGAGTGACCGAGACCTAGCTAAATGGAGAGACAGTCAGAGCCCCGCATTAAGGGGCAACGTTGTTGCAATGTCAGTTTTCCCCACCTGATCTGTAGATGCAACACAGTCCCAGGCAAAGCTCTGCACACAGGGCTGGGGTTGTGGCCTAGTGGTAGAGAGCTTGCCTAGCATGGATGAGGTACTGGGTTTGATTCTCAGCACCGCATATGAATAAATGAATAAAATAAAGGTCCATCAACAATTCAAAAAAAATATTAAAAAAAAAATCAAGAAACCTATAGTTCAGTGGCACAGTGCTTGCCTAGCATGTGTGAGGTACGGGGTTCCCTCTTCAGCACCACAAAAAAAAATAAACATATACGATAAAGGCATTCTGTCTAACTACAAAAAAAAAAAAAAAAAAAAAAAAATCAGCAAGAGGCTGGGGTTGTGGCTCAGTGTTAGAGCACTTTCCTAGTATGTGTAAAGCACTGGTTTCAATTCTCAGCACCATATGAAACAACAACAAATAGATAAGATAAAGGTATTGTGACCATCTACAACTAAAAAAGAAAGCCCAGCAAATGCTTTTGTAGATGTCAACACACTCATTCTAAAATTGTTGCAGAAAGACAAAAAAAAACCCAGACTAGCCAGCTAAGTATTAAGAACGAAGCTGAAGGTCTCACACTGCTCAAGTTTGGACTTACTAAAAACTACAGTAATGAAGACAGTGGGGTATTAGGAGAGAGTAAGAAACACACACACACACACACACACACACACAGACACGCACAGAAAAATGGAACAAAAGACCCACACGAATGTAATCAACTGATCTCTGACAATGGCACGGAGACATCCCAGTACAGAGAGAATAGTCTTTTCAGCAGAGAGTGCTGGAACAATTATACATGCATAGAAAATAAAAGAATCTATATGCAAATCCTTCGATAACTAACTCAAGATGGATTATAGACCCAAATGGATTGCATTTTATGGCATAAAATATATTACATAGCACGGTAAAATATGCTGTATAGTATAGTACAAAATACACTATAAATATTCCAAAAGAGTACACAGATAAAATTTGCACAACCTGTGTTTGGAGATGAGATTTTAGATGTAACATCAAAAGGTGGCCCATGCCTGTAATCTCAGTGACTCAGGAGGCTGAGGCAGGAGGATCGCAAGTTCAAGGGCAGCCTGGGCAAATTAGTGAGATGCTGCCTCAAAATAAAATAAAAAGGGGTGGTTGTTTAGCTTAGTGGTAAAGTGCCTGGTATGGGGGGAAAAAACTACAGATATGTTGAATTTTATTAAAAATAAAAAGTTTTGGGGCTGGGGTTGTGGCTCAGAGGTAGAGCGCTCGCCTAGCGTGTGCGCGGCCCGGGTTGGATCCTCAGCACCACGTAAAAATAAACACATTGTGTACAGCTAAAGCAAATAAATAAATATTAAAAAAAGTTTTGCTCTACTGAAAAATAAAAAGACAAACCATAGAGTGGCAGAAAATATTTGCAAAACACATACCAGACAAAGGACTTGTTCGCAAACATACAAAGGATTTTTAAAGTACAAGAAAAAGAAAACTCAATTTCAAACAGGCAAAGGATCTGAAAAGACAGCTCATCAGAGCAGATACACAGAGGGCAAATAGACCTGTCTTAGCTCGGGCCTCGGAAGCTGTTTCCTCACGGTCCTGGAGGCCAGCGGGCGGGTCCTGGCGGGCCCTCTCCTGGCTGCAGAGGGGCCTCTTCCTGTCTGCTCGTGGTCTTGCCTTGGTGCCAGGTGTGGGGAGAGCACACCTGGGCCTTCCTTCCCAGCAGGGCGCTGCCCCATCACGAGGGAGGCCCCACCCGCATGTCCTCATCGGTCCTCGCTCCCTTGAGGGAGGCCCGACCTCCAAGGGCAGTCCCGTGGGAGCTGGGGACACACACTCAGGCCTGACTAAGGCTCTTGGAAAGATGCTCCAAGTAACTCGTCGCTGGGGGAAAGCAAATGAGAACAGGGAGACAGCCTCGCACGGCTCTGGGCGCGGCTCTGCTCACAAACCCGCAGCCCTGAGTGCAGCGAGGCCCTGGGGCGGCAGGACGCCTCAGGGCCACCACGCGGGGTTGGTGTGGTGGCTTCCCACACACTGAGCTTGGTCTTAACATTGGGTCCAGCAAGCAGGCCGTTGGCATTTGCCCAGAGGAGTTGAAAACCGATGTCCACCCTAAAGCCTGCGCGGCGGGGCGTGGGTCCCCCACCCGCCGACGCACAACCACCACGACCAGAGGCAGCCAAGAGTCTCGCGGTGGCGAGGGACCCGGCTGGGGCAGGCATCGGTGCAGATCAGTGTCCCCAGAAAGGAACCCGTTAGCAGGCCGGGAGTCTCACGGGCATGCCGCTGAGCAAGAGGCCATGTCCAGAGAGACAAAGCTACGAAGACAGTGAAGGCCTGGCTGCCAGGGCCAGGGACGGAGGGCCGGACCCCGGGGACTCTCAGGGCCGGGGAGCTGTGCAGGGCAGAGCAGGCGGGACCCTGGGGGCGCCTGGAAGGGCAGCGCGGGCTGCTCGCCCCAGGAGTAAAGGTCTTCACCATGAACGTTCTGCGTGTGTGCACGTAGGAATAGAGAATCTAAAGGAAAAAACTCCCCCCCCCTCACCACCATACCCGCGCAGTGGCTTTTCATAGGTGTGATTTTAAGATTCGGAAACCCTTTACACGTTCTCTGTGATTTTCAACCTGGGACAGAGGGACTGCCTGGGGCGGCCCGTGCCCCAGGGCCTGCGGTCCTCCCGGCTGTGTGGCTCCAGTCCAGGCTGTCTAGAGGGAGGCGGGCCGCCTGTGTGCCTGGGGTGGGCTGGGGACCAGCCGTTCCCAGGAGGGAGGCGGCTCCCAGCCAGCCCTAGGCGCTCCAGAAGCAGCCGCTCAAAATGCAAATTGTCTGAGTCCTTTCGCGGAGAAAGGACGGTCCATCGTAAACCCAAGTGCCGGAGTGAGGGGCCAGGCCGCCAGCAGCCAGAGCCCGCGACCCTCGGCGAGAGACCCTGTCCCTCCAGAGGGTCACCTTCAAGAGGATGCCCGCCCTGCCTGTTGGGGGGCAGACATTGTGCTAGGCTCGGGGCACACGGAACGACACACACCCTGCTCTAACATAGAGCCCGCGGTGCCACATACTCGGTGACAGCCTTCACACATGACACTGTCACCATAAGTCCTCAGGTGTCTGTGCCCCATCAGGAAACCCAAGGCCTGAGGAGCACCAGGGTCCCACGGCACGGCTGGCCCCTTCACAGATGCCGGGTGCTGGTGGTTTCCACAGGGACGTTTGGCTGCCCCTGGGGTATTTCTCGTCGTCATGTTCGGGGTGCTACGGGCACCCAGTGGGTGGAGGCTGCAAACCTCCCACAGTGCCCACACCTCACCCAGGACGAGCCGGCCCCACACCAGGTGCCCGGGGGGGGGGCAGTGTTGCAGCCTTGCTGTGCTGGGCAGAGGCCTCGGGAAGCTTGAGGGCTGATGGGCAGCATTTAAAGGAGAAGGAAAGAGAGAGGCCAGAATGTGGCTCTGAGGAGGTGATGCACCCGTAGGGGGCCCCAGTAGCACCCAGCCTGCAAGCTCTTGTCCAGAGACGGCCTGCATGTGCCCTAGAGGCACCCAGCACAGCGTGGCCAAGACCAGACGCCCAGCTTCGGCGGGTCTGGAGCAGGGAGGCCAAGTCCTCCTCCCGGGGCTTCTGCGAGGATTTGCGTCTCAGGGGTTCGCGCAGTTGGGAGCTGCATGACGACTCCCCAGACTACGCCTGTGTCCCGAACCCAGGAACGAAGAGACAGATCCAGAAGGGAAGCCCACGCAAAGACGGAGGCTGGCCTCTGTCCCAGCTACTCAGGAGGCTGAGGCAGGAGGATTGATGGCGTTTGACGCTAACTGGGCCAACTTAGCATGACCACGTCTCAAAAAGAAACTGATTACTTACATTTTTAAATAAAATAAAAATAAAATGGAGGCGCAGGGAACGCCAGGACTTCTAGTGAGCAGCCAGGATGGAGTCTCCATCAGAGCCTCCAAGGAGGAACCAACCCACGGCTTCGTCTACCGCCTCAGGGCCAGGAGAGAATAGATTTCTGTTGTCGAGCTATCCAGCCTGTGGTTTAAAGCCCCAGAAAACTAATAGAACTGTCTTTGCCTTTTGGTCTCAGATCTTCAAAGGAAATCGCCCAGGGTACCATGAATTTGGAAACATTAACAGGGACATTCGATTCTGGGATCCCAGGTCCCCAATCACTCTGTCCTCCCGCAACTCGCTGCTGCACGTGGGCAGGAGCTGGAAGAATTGAGGGGTCTCCAGGCGCAGAGACGGGCGATCGATGCTCAGGGTCAGCCGGCCTGGAGGTCATAGAGTTCCTTCCTGCGGAGTGGAAAAGAGCTGCCCGCAGTAACAACACAAGGTTGTTTTCTGAGGTGCCCGTCCCCAGCCCCTGACAGCAACAGTGACCAGCTGGGGAGGCTGTGGCCAGGTCTCTGGGTAGGTGGCACGCACAACCACTTCTGGCATTTTTGTTGTGTTTTTTTTGTTTTGTTTTGTTTTGGCTTTTTGCAAAGCACCTCAACCCTGTCAGGCAGGCCAGGCAGGCACCCTGCAATTCCACCCCACAGATGGGGAGACTGAGGCCCGGAACCAGGCGGTCTCTTGGGGCTCCTCCTGCAGCCTGGAGCAGGAGGGGCATCCACAGCTGCTCACGCAGAGCAGGGAGCTGGCTTCTCAGCTCTGCCCTGGACGGCAGACCTCTCCTCCTGGGCAGTGGTGGCCAGGTTTGACTTCCTCTTCTCTCTAGGACTCAGGACAGGCCACCTGTGCAGTCACACGGGGCCTGTGCTTAGCAGGGCCAGGCCTTGGTGTGACGTTCTGCTAGCACCATCTTAACTTTCTCACGTCTCCGAGTTTGTGTTCCGTAACTGAAGGCTCGTGGTCACTGTCCCTCCACGAGTCCTGGGCAACATCGTGGTGTAGCAGGACACAGGGCTCTAGCTGACCTGTGACACACCGCGGAGACTCGGCGCAAGGTGAGTGTGGGGGCGTGGCACAGCCCCCACCCCAGGCGTCTGCTCAGGCCAGAGCCGGCCTCTCCTGCAGAAAAGACAAGGGCCCAGACGGCCACGCAGCCTCGGCTGGCTCGGGCGGCCTTCACGACAGCCGACCTTTCTTCTCCCTCATCCTTGGGGCTGGGAGCCGGGATGCAGGTGTCACAGGCTGGCTCCTCCCCAGGCCTCGCCTTGGCTTCCCGATGGCACCTTCTCCCACGTCCTCATGTGGTCCTCTGTGTGTCTGCGCCCCCATGTCCTCTCCCTAGAGAGAACGCTAGGGTATGGGATCAGGGTCCACAAAAAGGATCTCAGCCGTGCTTGACTGCCTCTTCAAAGACCCTCCTCCAACTCAGCCTGTGGCTTCCACACCCGTGGGTTCAACCAACTGCAGATTAAAATGTTCAGACAAAAGGTCTGTACTGAGCACGTGGTCACTTTTTATTCCTCATTATTCTCTCAACAATGCAGGTCAACAGCTGTTCACACGCACTGCAGGGGTCAGCTGTTGTGTATGATGCAGAGAAGGGTGTCACCTGTGTGCCTAGGTTCTATGCAAAGGCTCTACCATTCAGGTAGGCGTTGGGGCATCCCTTTTATGATTCTTAAGTCCACTGATTGGATCTTCTCCAGACCAATGACTGCAGCAGAGATGGGGTGCCTGTGTGCTGATTGGCTTAGGTAAGGGTCACTCGTCCTGCACTGACCAATCACAGCAGTGCTCTCCAACAGAGCCCTCTGCCCCTTGAGCTGGGGCAGGGTCAGTCCTTCCAATCTGTCCCACAGAACAAGGGTCCCCTGGGAAATCTGGTTGCTGTCAGGAAGGAGGAAGTGGCACTGGATTCTGGTGGACAGGGTGAAAGTCCTAAGCCCTCCTGTTGCCTTTGGGTCTCTGGTTAATCACAGGCCCGATCCTGTGTCTAACTCAGGCCTCCTCAGAGGGCCTCTGCGCCTGGCGGGGCAGGGAGGTGCGTGTCTGGTGGCAGTGTCCCCCACAATTCACCACTCCAGGCCACGCAGACTCAGGCCCAGAACTCCCTTCTCCCTTCCTGAGATCGCATCCCAGGGATGCGGTGAAATGTACGACCTTGACCTTCTGAGTTTGGCTGTTTCACTTAACATAACACCCTTCCGTTCCATCCGTTTTCCTGCAAATGACACCATTTCTCTCTTCTTTACGGATGAATGAAGCTCCATGTGCCTACGCACCACGTCTTCTTTGTCCACCCATCCACTGGCGGACACCTAGGCTGGCTCCGTACTCTGGCTGCTGTGAACTGTGCTGCTGTGACGCGGGTGAGCAGGTGTCACTGAGCACGGTGACTTTACTTCCTCAGGGTAAATAGGAGGAGTGGCACGGCTGGGCCACACGGAGGCTCCGTGCTTGGTTTTTCGAGGAGCCCCCACGCTGATCTCCGTGGGTGGCGGTGCTGACCGTGCGAGCGTGCCTTCCCGGCATCCCCCAGCGCTCACTGCCCCGGTGTCCTGATGGCTGCCGTCCTCACTGCGGTCCGCGGACTCTCAGCGTGGTTTGGGCTCGCGCTCCCTGATGATGACAGACGCTGGCCTCTGGGCCTCGTCTTTGGAGGGGTGTCCGTCGCGCTCACTTGCCCATGTGTTGACTGGGTCATTTGGTTTCCGTGTTCGGGTTTTGGGGTTCTCTCTATATTCTGGATGCGGACCCCTGTTGGGGGAGTCGCTGGCACGGGCTTCGTCCTGTGGCTCTCTCTGCGTGGCAGGCGTGTGTCTGACTGCCCGAGGTGGGCGTAGTGGCACTCACAGCCCTTGGTCATCGCTGCCCCCTGCTTTTCCTTCTATGTGACTCTGCCAGCCAGTCAGTCCCCCTGGGTGGCACTGGCTTGCCCAATGTGCGGTGGGGAGGCAGAGGGGCAGGCGCAGGTCGATCTCACCTCCTGAGCAGAGGCCTGAGGCCAGGCGGCTCCCCAGAGCTGCTGTTGGGCGACAGGCTTCTCCCTCCGGGTCCTGCTGCTCCTGGTTCTTTGTTTGAGAGCGCACGCCTGGATGATTCCCGGCTGCCCTCCTGCTTCTGAGGCCGTGGCTTGTTTTGCTCTGGGGCCAGCCCTGTGGGAGAGCCAGCAAGGCCCGCCACTGACGGCAGGCCAAAGTGACCCGGGCCCAGTAAGGCACAAAGACCCACCACCCTCCTGCCAGCCGAAGTCACCTGAAATGCCTTCCTGTTGGAGGCTGGCATGGTTTGACCCAGGGTCAGCTGTGTCCTGGGGGTGAGCACTGGGCTTCCGGCCACAGCTGCGGGTCCCTGGGCTCCCCCTGTGTCACTGTCCACTGCAGGAACAGCTGGACACACGGGGAAATGGACACTTCCTGCCAACCACCCCTCCTGGTACAATGCCTCTGTGGCTGGTGACCTTCGCGGGTCCTTCACGTGCCATTTCGTCTGGTCTGCGGTCCCGCTGAGCATGCGCAGGAGATGCCTGTGGCTAATGCAGCAAAGCACCTCAAAAGGAAGCTAAAAGCAACAGAAATTGAGTCTCACCGCTCTAGAGGCCAGAGGCTGAGCCCAGAGGCTGAGGCCAGCAGGCCATGCTCCAGCCTGGCCTCCAGCCCACGGTGCAGCTGAGGTCCCCTGCAGCCTGGGCTTGGCGACAAATCACCCTGACCTCACCTCTGTCCTCACACGGCCTTTCCCCCAGAGCCTCTGAGTCTTCAAGGAACATCACTGGCATGAGGGCCTGCCTTAACTCCACTGCAAAGATCCCTATTTACAGGTAAATTCATAATCACAGGCCTGGGTATGACTTAGCGATATATTTGGGAGCCACCATTTAGCCTACCGCACCTGCTCTGGCCTTTCACACTATCCCTTTCCTCCTAGGGGTCTACTTTTTGATAGAGAATTTGTTAGCTAATTCGTACCAGGGTATGAATTCTTAATCTTTGCTCTACCAAAAAAAAAAAAAAAAAAAGGTGTTAATGTTCTGGTGGTTTTATCAAAGGAATCTAATCCAACTCAAGAACCTGTTTCAATCTTTCATACATTGGTTCCTGGGCTTAGGAGTCACATCGTGTTTGAATTTGTGCTCTAGACACAGGGCGGCTGCTCTGGGGCTGATGATGTCCTGGCAGGAGAGACGGCTCGGCTGCGGCGAGTCTGTGACACACTCACTGCGTGGCTTGCAGAGCCGGAGCCTGGGCAAGCCCTTGGGGATGCAGAGAGGGTCCAGACGAGGCCTGGGCCTCCAGCCCCGCAGATGTGCCCGTGGGGGCTGCGGGGGGGACATCGAGGAACCCACCGTGGGGGTTGGGCTTTCTGTCCCTGTAACCCTGAGCATTGCTGGTCTTTTCAAGGTGTTTTCACCAGGCCGTACGACGGCGGTTCCAGTGAATTGGAAGACAAGATGGCCACGTGGTCATTCAGGGCTCCATGGGCCCCTGCGCTTTCAGGCAAAGAAGGGGGTCGACCCTGACCCAAGGGGAAGTTTAGTTGCTACTACACAACGAGGGGGCAGAGGGCGCTATCTCTAGAACCCAAAAGATTCTCTGGGGACTCTTCATTCTTCCATAATTATATTACAAGCAAATGGAGAGTGACTCCCCAAAAGGACCACTGAGGATCCAAACCCTTCAGGACTGCATGTGTGGGTGACCAGCTGAGGCCAAGACCAGCCTGAAGGGCAGGAGAAGAGGTCTCACAACCTGCAAGAGCAGCTACAGACACAAGGACTCTGCGGACAGGCACGTTTTCTTGCTTTGCTTGTGATTGTAAAACGGACCTGTGTGTGTGTTTGTTTGTATAGATATACTAACCACCTTTCTTCTCTCTTTCCCTTATTCTTTAAACAAATTACTTTGGAGGTTAACTTTGCAGTTTCATCTTCACGCAGTAGCAATTCAGACAGAACCGTGTGGGAGGCAGAACAATGTACCCCCAGAGATGTCCGTGTCCTTGTCCCCAGAACCTATGAATGTGTGAACCTACCTGGTGTGTTAGCGTTCCATCCCTGTGACCTCCTCTACGTTGTTCATGTCAGGTATTTTGGTCATAGTAACAAAGAAGTTGACTAACAGACAATTGTTACCAGGAAGTGGGGTCGTTGTTGCTCATTCACCTGAACGCCTGGCTCAGAAGCCTTTGGAACTGGCTTGCAGGAGGAGTTGGAAAAGTTTGGAGATGTAGGTTGGAGAAGCGCTAGAATGTGGCAAGTGGAGCTTAGTGTGTTTGGGGGGATGGGGACCAGAGTGCCAGTAGGAATGCAGACAGTAAAGACTGTGCTGACGAGGTTGCAGATGGAAATGAAGACCTTTTTTTTTTTAACATTTTTTTTATTTTTATAATTCTTAATATGTACAACTCATAGTGCATGTATTTAGCATCTTTTTACATACAACTGTTTGTATACAAAGTATATTCGTACAATTCAGGTCTGGAAATGAAGACCTCAATGAGAACTGCACTAGTGGACACACAAGTTACATTCTGGCAAAGAACACGTCTACATTTTGTCTATGTCCTAAGACTTCATGTGAGGCTGAATTTAAATGCCATAGATTAATTAATTTTGCAGAAGAAATTCCAAGGCTGCACAGCATTGAGGCAGTGGCCTAGGTATTGCTGGATGCTTTGAGCCAGGTTTACAGTGAGATTTGGAAGCAAGAAAGCAGAAAAATTGCAATTTGGTCAAAACAAAACAAAACAGAAACATGTAAAATTGGGGCCAAGAAAGGTGAGGTAAGATTAGTGCCATTAAAGAGAAATCAAGAACTTTGCACTGAGGCAATAGAAAAGATGTCATGGGGGCATCTCAGGAATTGGTCAAAACCCACCCACCACAGGTTCAAGGGCATTAAAGTGAAAACTCACTTTGAAATACTGCTTTGAGAAGAGAGCATGCGTACACCCTGCTCCCACAGGGCTGCCTAGGGAGTCGTTTCCCCAGGAATCCTCTCGCCAAGCTCAGCCCGTCAGGTACCCAGAGGCGGCTGTATCCATGACCCAGGCAGGCCCAGCTACTGCTTGGATTGGGAGCAGATCTAGGCATTTGCCTGATGGTGCTGGTCCTGCAGGAATGCAAAATTCTGGAGTTAGGGGGTCATGAAGGTTTCCACTCGTATTTTGAAGGAAGTCCAGGCAGTACGGCCAGCACTGGGATCCCTACAGGTGTCCATTGAGAGACCATGTGTGAAGCTGCAGTGAAGACCCCAGGAAATCGTAGATGCCAGGACATGGAGTACCCCCCTGGGCAGCCACCCACAGAGAGCAGATCCAGCCCAAGAAAAAGGCCAAGTGGGCTGCAGCCAGCAAGGCCATTGGCGTGTGACTACCCCAACACTTTGGGGCTCAAATCCTGCTACCACGTGTCCCAGATGCCAAATGTAGAGCTACAGGATTTAGTGTTTGCCCTGCCGGTTTCTGTCTTGCTTGGGTCCCTTTCCTTCCTTCCTTCTATGGCCCTACTCCTCTCCTTTGGAATGGGAACACTCACTCTGCGCCATTGTCTACTGGAATCATGTAATTTGCTTCCCCAGCCCCCACAGGGGGTCACAGGTAAAATTTGCCTGAGTCTCAGAGGAGACTTTGGATTTGGAATTTGGCCCTGTTAAGGCCATGGGGACTCCTGGACATGGGCTGAGTGCATTTTGCATTGTGAGATGGACGTGAGCTTTGGGGGGCCAGGGGCGAGTGTTACGGTTTTTGTCTGGAATGTGTTGACAGCTTGGTCCCCATGCCCTGTCCAGGTGGGGTGTTTTAGGAAGTGGCTGGATCATGAGGGCCCTGACCTCACCAGTGGGTTAATCCACTTGATGGATTGATAATCTGATTGGCCTGCTGGGAGCGGGTGGAGACTGGAGGTCTGGTGGGAAGAGCGGGTAACTGGGCGTCTGCCCACAGATCCGTCTTGTCCCGGCCCTTCTGTGTAGGAGCCCTGTTTGGGGATTGGCTTGAATTGCAGTTGACTATGAGCCGTGGAGATTTGGCCATTGTCGCCACCCGTAGTCTCACGGGATTTTGTTGCGGGATTTGGAGTGACTTGGCCGAAATTGCTGATCGGGTCAGCGCCATTTTAGTGGTGTGTTTGGCGTGAGTTAGTTGTTAGAACCAGAGAGAAAAGTTATCAGAATAAAAAGCTGTTTGTCTCCAGTTTGCTTCTGAAGTTCTTCCCGCGGCTCCGGTGCTCCGAGCGCTTCAGGCGGCAACACTTCTGCCGTGACGCTCCGCCTCATCTCAGGCCCAGAGCCATGGAGCCGGCTGACCGTGGACTGAGACCTCTGAAACCACGAGTCAGAACAAGTCTTTCCTCCTCTAAGCTGTTATGTCGGGCGTTCTGGGCCCGTGATGAGAAGCTGGCTACCACCCCTGGGCAGATGTGGCTGAATCAAGGCTCTCGGGTCTCTCTCATGGGACGTTGTGCTGGACTGCCCGACGGGCCTGACCAGCCACGTGACTTCTTAGAAGCCCCTTCCTGGCTGTGTGTGGAGGGAGGCGGGGCCGAGCCAGGGCCAGGAGAAAGACGCAGTCTTGGAGGAGGCGCGGTCTGGCCTCTAGAGGGTGGGGAGGGGCAGAAGCAGCGTCTCCCCGAGCGCCCGAGGAAACGGCTCCTGCCACCTCGATGGGCCCAGCGAGGCCCTGACGGGCTTCGACCCCAGACCCACAACAGCGGTGAGTCTGCGCGGTCTGCAGGCCTGCGTTTGTGGGGCTTTGTTGGATCAGCCGTGGGGGGCTGGTGCCGACCGTGACCAGATCGAAGGCCCGTTGGGGGCAGTGGGCCCACTTCCCCAAAGTGGACACGGTGGCTGGTGGGCTTTGGCAGCCCCTCAGTCTGGGGAGAGGAGTGGGACGTCACCATGAGCACTGAAGGGGCCGCAGCCCGTGAGGCAGAACCAGGAGGCCGACTGGTCCTGGAGAGAAGGTGCGGCGTGAGCAGGAGGGTGCACTGCGCCCTGGGGAACGGCGGTGCCTCCGCTCTGAAGCCCTCCTGCACCCGAAAGTCTCTCTGCTAAAACACCCGTGAGGCAGTGCGGTGGCGCACACCTGTCATCCCAGGGACTGGAGAGGCTGAGGCAGGAGGATCCCAAGTTCAAGGCCAACCGGGGCAATTCATTGAGACCCAGTCTCAAAAATAAAATAAAAAAGGGGTACGGGTGTAGCTCAGGGGTAGAGCATCCCTGGGTTCCCTCCCCAGTGCTGCAAAATGCAAATAAATAAAACAGCAGCCCCGCCAGGGCTGCGGAGCCTGCTCACACCCCACCTGCTCCTGCCCCGACGCGCGTCTCTCAGTTCCTGGTGCAGCTGAGCGTGGCTCCCCCGGGGCCTCCCGGTGGTCACGGGCCTAGGCCTCTGTGGCCTTTGGGTTCCACTGATGCAGTGGAAGCCCAGGCCAGGCACCGGCAGGCAGGGAGGACCTGGGTCTGTTTCCCTGCCCGTCTCACCCGGCCGCGTTGGAAGAGGCAGCTCCAGGCCCTCCGTCCTCCGCCTGAGCCGCCAGCGAGCCACGAGGCCGTCTCCGGGTCGGGGTCTGAGCTGCGTGGCCGCGTCTGCTCGGTTCTTCAGTGTCCTGCTGTGAGGTGTCCCCGCCCAGGCCCTCGTTCCCAGCCTCCGATGCCGTCGAGGCCCCTCTGCAGGCACAGATGGCTTCCTTTCCCCTGGCTGCAGCCCGAGTCCCAGGCAGCCCCGACCATCCACCACAGACATGTGACGGACGTTCTGGAAGCTGGAAGGGCGAGGCGAGGGCGGGCTGCTCCTCGGGGCCTCCTGGCCTCCACCCGTGGTGGGGCTGCTGCAGTCCTCGATGTCCTGCCTCCGCCTTCAGGTCCCCTCTGCAGGGTCTTCCACCCCCTCTCTGGTGGGGACGCTGACACTGAGCTCAAGGCCACTCTCGCCACGATGGGCTGACCTCTTCCCGACTTTCCTCACAAACACCCCGTTTCCAAGTGAGGTCGTGGGCACCGGCTCTGGGGGACACCTCTGGGAGCCACCTTGGCACCGGCCACGCTGCCCTTGAGGAGGGTGCTATCGCCCCCCACTGGTGAGGAGCCACAGACGCAGGGCCCTGGACCCTCACCTCTGAACACCCCAGCTCCTGGGGCCCCCAGTTCCCCACCACGTCTCACGCCCCAGTGAAACCGCTGCTCAGTTCACCCTGTGCGCCCCCAGGACCCGGCCACGCCCCCGGGACCCGGCCACGCCCCCAGGACCCGGCCACGCCCCCGGGACCCGGCCACGCCACCCTGCCGTGTCCACGCCCCCACGCCCCTGAGCTGGCCCTGACTCCCTCTCCCTCCCGGCATCCCACAGTGGACCGAGGTCAAGGGCCAAGCCTGAGGCTCCCTCTCCAGGACACCTGGGTCCTGTCCCCTCCTCCCCTGGGCGTGTCCCGGCCGGCTCCGTCCTGTCTCTGTCACGAGGCAGAGCGAGGCCCCAGGCCTGTGCCCTGCTGCCCTGGGCTGCGGAGAAGCTGTCCCCACGGGCTCACTGTATCCGGTGTCCGTTCTAATGTCACCTTATTAGGCGGGACTTGGTGGTGACGCCGCGCCCCTGCCCGACCCTCACTCTCAGGAGGACTCACTTCTGGCCTGTGTCTGCGTCTCCTACGCCGCCATCGCAAACGCACGGTGCTGGCGGGTCAGAGCGGCAGCAGCTCGGGGAGTGGGGGAGCCTCGCTGGCTGGCCGGGGCTGGCAGGGCTGTGGCTCCTGGAGCGAGGGGCCCCCACCGCCGCCTCTCCCAGCTCCTGCAGGCCGCAGCCCCTTCCTGCCGTCCTCTGACTCCCTGTGGCGCCCGGTCTCTAGCCACCCAGCCTCCCTGCCTCCCTCTGCAAGGCCCTCTGTGATTGCCCGGGGCCTCCCCACGTCACCGTCGTCCCTCATCCCTGCAAAGCCCACCCGCCACACGAGGTCACAGGCTCAGCTGTTAGGGCCCGTCGTGGTCTGCGTCTGGGACGTCCTCAGGCGGTCCCGTGTAGGGCAAGGCCCCACACAGGCCTAGAGGAGGCGCGGAGGCCGTGCCCAGACCACAAGGGCTCTGGCCTCGCCAGGGGTCGACAGTGGATGGACTGGGGGTGGGACCTCGCTGGACGGAGCTGGTCACTGGGCGCGCCCTGGAGGGGCGGATCTCCTCCCTGCCCCTGCCCCTGCCCCTGTCCCTCTCTGCCGTCCCGCCGCCATGACCTCCGCCAAGCCCTTCCGCCATGATGCCTCTGCCCTGGAGCCAGACGTCCATGGACCGAGTCCTCGGAAACTACCTGACAAGAACGAGCCTCCTCCTCCTCCTCCTCCTCCTCTCCTCCTCCTCCTCCTCCTCTCTAAGTTGTCCTTGTCAGGTCTGCCCAGCCACAGGGGCTGGCTGGCACGTGGCCTTTCCTTGGGGGCAGCACGTATCACCCTGTGTCCCCTGTGTCCCCAAACACTTGCCCATTGGCTTTGCTCGACCCTCAGCCGCCTGCAGACGGGCCGGCCAGGGTCCACGCTGCGTCAGGCTGTGTCTGCAGGCCAGTGGGCACCAGCTTCCTGAATGAGCGTGGGCCCCGAGACTGCTGGGAGGTCCAGGTCTCGCCAGGGATGTGGAAGAAGCCGTGCTGAATGGGGACCGTCAGGTAAAAGACAATTAGAAATCATCTTTGCCGTGCAGTGTCATGACATGCTAGAAACGTCCATCCTAAGCCAGGCCCAGTGGCCATGCCTGTGATCTCAGCAGCTTGGGAGGCTGAGGCTGGAGGACCGCAAGCTCCAGGCCTGGGAAAACGTAGTGAGGTCCTGTCTCAGAATAAAGAGAGAAAGGGCTGGGGCGTTGCTCCGAGGCCGAGCACACCTGGGTTCCACCCCGAGTACCTACGAGAATGCTGGGTCCCAGTGCACGTCACGGCTCAGCCACACTGCCTGCCCTTGTGCCACTCCAGGGACACTTGTTTCCCCTTGAGAGCGTGGGGCCTCCTGGGACTGCGGCTTGCTGCTGACCGGGCGTCGCGGCCAGTATTGCTGACCCAGGAACAGGTAAGCGTTCATGCACGGCTTGGCTGTGATGGTGAGCATCCCCGTCACGCCACGGCAGGAGGGGAAGACGCTCGGAGGGCCCGGGGCAGGCCAGGACCTCTGTGCTGGCAGGACCGAGAGGCTGGGCCAGCAGGACACCTGCTGTCCTCTGCCTGTTTTACCCAAAAGAAATGACCTTCCTCCTGTTCACGAGGCCCACGGTGAAGGGAGAAGCCTCAGGGAGGCCTCGAGAAGAGCCCCGGCCCCCAGGAATCAGACACACAAGTGCAAACGTGGGGTCCCCCCGCCCCTCAGATTGTAAGTTAGGGGTCTGCAAGGGAGCCCAGGCCCTGGAAGGTGGCGGGAGGGGGCTGCGGTGGGAGGGACCGGCGCAGCAGCGTGGGAAGCCCCCATGCGCAGTCAGCTGGCGAGGCTCAGCCGGGAGAGACTCGCCCTGTGCCCGCAGGCCCTGTGCCATGCCCAGCACTGACCACGGAAATGAGGGATGGGATAGCCAGTGTCCAGCAGTGGGTGGCCACCGGGTCAGTGGACCCCACCACGGACGGCGCAGGAGTCTTGCCCCGTGGGTCAGGCAGGCACAGGTATGCGCACGGCCACATGGGGACCCGAGCAGGGACACCCAGTGCCCCTTGCCCCCTGGAGACCACCTGCTGTGGCTGTGGCTGGAAAATGGGGCGGGGTCTGTGGAAGCAGCGCCCTAAAAATAGGACCTAAAAATAGCACTGCCAGGTACTCCAGCCGTGCCGCCCCCGGGCACGTGCCGAGAGGAACTGGGAGTTTCAAAGGGACGTTTGTACGCCCACGTCCGTAGCAGTGCTGTTGGCGATGGCCAGGAGGCAGGACAGCCCGGCGTCTGGACAGATGGACGGGTGAGCAAAGTGCGTGTCCACTCACGAGGCACAGCTAGCCAGCCTCAGCCAAGACAGGCATCCGGAGCCGCGTGGCCACGCAGGTGGACCTGGAGATCATTGTGCCCAGAGGAACGAGCAGGACAGCAGGCAGCTGGGGTGGGACTGTAGGGTCCCTGGAGTCTCCAGACACGTGGAGACAGTGGGAGAGGCGTCCCGACGGCGCTGGGCGGAGGGCGGGGACTGGTGCGGGGACGGAGTTTCAGCGGGAGCTGGCGAAGTTCTGGAGGTGGGCGGTGGAGACGGAGGCCACGGAGCTGCGCCCGCAACAAGACACAGCCACGTCGGGTGGAGCAGGGTGACGCTGGGGACGGTGGCCGTGTTTCCGTCTGCCTGAAGCCCAGCTCCCCGTCATTTGCCAGGAGGCACCCGCACTGGACACAAGCTTCACAGGGACTGCACCCCGGGCCCCCAGGACGGGGCAGGCCAGGGTGTCGGGCCAGGTGTCCAGTCTAGAGGGACCCAAGCATTGAGAGTGGATGCCACCCAGGCTGAGCTGGCCCTCCCGCTGCCACCCCAGCAGTAGAGCTCAGCATCCGTGGTGGCTTTCAGGGACAGGCGTGTGGCCACCTGGGCTTCCTGGAGGCCAGCAGCAGGGCCACGTCTCGGCTCCGGCCCTGCAGCCCCCACCCAGCGCTCAGAGCACACACGCGGGCCGCAGGCAGCGGGCCTCGGGCTGCCCATGTCCCCTTCCCCAGCGTCCTAGGAGAGCGCGCCGTTCTTCAAGAGGAGCAGCCCCCCCTGGCCTCCTTGGTTAGGGGTCCCAGGGCTGATCTCTCTTGTCCAGCAGGTGTGGGCGAGGGGCCAGCTTGGCCAAGCACCCTAACAGCCATTGCTCCTAGATGTCCTGGCCGGTCACGGCCAGGGGCACGAGTAGGCCTCGTGGTCAGGAATCTCATTAGAACCTTGGCGAGGGTGTGCTCTTCCTGCCGGGGCTGCCACAGCCCACCAGGGGCCCAGGACAAAGGGCCGAGAAGAGCCTTGTCCCCACTGGGAGGCAGGCAGAGGAGGACTCTTCCTCTTCGACCTCCGGCTGGTCCCCGTCAGGTGGGCTCGCGGCTCTCCTCTGGGCGTGACTCTAGTCTCACGTGGAAACCTTCCAGACGCAGCCAGAACCACGTTCCGCCAGAGGGCTGGGTGCCCCGTGGCCTGGCCAGGAGACGTGGCATCCGCCATCACTCCTGGTGAGATCGGGAGGCAGTGCCCGCCTGGCGCTCTGGGCGGGAGCAGGCTGCCCCCGCACGTCGCGCACGACCCTGGGTTCCCACGCCGTTCCCAGGCCGCGCACATTCCTGGGCAGCCCTGCCCGTCCGGTGGGGTCTTTCCCATGGACGCCATCTGGCCCCCTGAACAGCCTGCCCTCTGTTTCACTGTGTGCTGGAGGGACGGGCTGGACTGTGGGAGCCGCCGCCTCCTTCCTCGTTCTTGCCCACAACCAACCCGACCAGCCGGGCCTGTTCTGAGCCCGGGAGGCGGCATGCCGCGGTCTGGCCCTCACTGCTGGTGTCCCAGGGCCTCGCCTCCTGATCGATGTGGAGGCTGGCCAGCCTCTGAGCAGCTGGAAGTGTTGCCCTCCACCAGCGGCTACCCCTGCTCTATGCTCCAGGGGATGTCAAAATGTCACCTAAGACAGCCAGGTCTGGCCATCTGTGGTGGCCGCCCTGCTCAGCACACCTGGGTCGTGCCCAGCACCGGGATGCAGAGGACAGAGGCAGGCTCTTGGCTCGGTCGTCACCCAGGGTCCCTGCCATGCCGGAAGAAGTGAGGGTGCTGGCCCAGGGACAAGGGTGTCGTCCAACCTCCGGGACACCAGGGCGGTCACCCTCCTCAGGAGCTGGAGCTGCCTAGGGGAGTGGGAACCACACTCTCGGCTGAGGGACGCCCGGGGCAGTGGTGGCTCCTGGTGGCACACGTGTGGGGGGTGACAGCTCCGGCCACCCCTCCCCCAGTGCTTGTGGCCGACTCTGTGGACGGTGACTGGCCTGGTCAGAGTGAGACTGTGCCTTGTCCTGGCCGACCTGGGCAGGCTGGGTTCCGGGGCCACAGTGCAGGCCCACGCGGGGCTCTCCACGCCCACCGTCCCTGCAGGCTCCCTCAGGGGCCCTGGTGCTGCTGCTGTCCTTTGGGGAAGGGACCAGGCAAGGGGACCAGGGCCTGGAGTCCCGGCCCCCCCCCCCCGGGGTCTCAGGGTGTCTGAAGACACAGAGGTCCAGGGCCACCAGCTGCAGGTTCCCAAAGGTCCTGGGGCCGCGCGGCAGACAAAGGGGCTGTGTTCTGGCTGCCAAGGCCACCGTCACCTGCTCGGCAGGGCCGAGCACACAAAGAGCTGATTGAGGACTCCCATGCCTGGTCCCTGGGCCACCTCCTGGTCACCTCCCTCAAGGTGCAGCAGAATCCGGGTGGGGGTGGGGGTGCGGGGCCCAGCCAGGTCATGTGGGGTGCGGGGCCCAGTGTGGCCATGTTGGGGTGCAGGGCCAGTGGGGGTGCAGGGCCAGTGGGGATGCAGGGCCAGTGGGGCCCAGTGGGGTGTGCCCTGGTCACTGGGGCTGGCGCTGAGCAGCAGGCTCGTGCGCCCAAGCCCCGTGCCCTGGCTCTGCCCACAGGACCTGGCAGGGAGGCCTGGGCTTGTCTCGGGGGCTCCCGGCCTCCACCCCCTCTGGAGTGTCCTGAGACTGACCAGTGTGAGTGAGACCCTTGACCAGATAGTGACAGTGACGACAGCCCGAGAGTCCTGCGCTTCTAAGTCATGCAGAGCCGCGTTCCCCGCCCAGTCAGGCTCAAAGCAGGGCTCAAGGTCACCCAAGGTCCTTGTCCCCCACCCCCCCTCGGGCCTGGGAGCAGAACCAGAGGATCAGCCCTGGTGTTTCCTTGGTCCTGAGGCCCCCAGAGGCTCCAGCCCAGTGACAAGGTCTTTCCTGGGATGACAGATGACGTTCCTGAGCCCTGCCTCTGGCAGCGCCAAGGGCCCAAGGGTGAGCAGCGGGGCTCCCGCAGGCCGCGAGCCCGGAGGCAGCGTCTTCCCGTGTGCCAGGTGGGCTCCCGTCTCGGGGTCTGGATCGATGCTGCGCACTTCTGGGAAACGAGAGTCACAGCCTCTGCCTCTTCAGAAGGAACAGACCAGAGAGGTGGAGTGAGTCTCCCAACGTCACACAGCCGGCAGGCACAGGGCCGGGGGTCTGGGGCATGCTTTGTTGTGTGTGGGTGCCTGCGTTTGGAGGGTGCTGTCGGTAGGCGCGGAGACTCCTGCACACCAAGGTTTTCCAACCTCAGCGCTGGGGCCGGGGGGCTCTGCATGTGGGGCTGGCCTGGGGCTGACAGGACGTCTAGCAGCGTCACCGGCTTGTGCTGGGTGACACCAACGTGTGTCCAGACTTTACCAAATGGTCCTCGAGGGGTAAACCCACCCGCGCTGGGAGCCACTGCGTGTCTTAGTCTGCCTCCTGTTGCTGTCACAAATGCCTGTTGCGGGGACAGTTACACAGAAGAGAGGTTTTGAGCTCACAGTTTTGGCCTCATCCATTCGGCCCCTGCTGGGCCCCGGGTGGCAGCACAACATGGCGCACAAGCAGGCAGGGCCCGGGGACGCCCTCCCTCACCCCAAGCTCCTTCAGCTAGGCTGGCCTCACGCCCTCCTGGGGAGGAACCTGGGCCCGTCACCGTCCTCAGCCCCGCCTCCACCAGGGACTGAGTGGAGGGGACACCCTCAGCGTGCACCCGTGAAACTGTCCCCACCACCAGGATGGGCACCCCCAGGCTCCGCGTCCCTCTGGGGTCCCACCTGTCCGCGCAGCCCTGTCCCGGCCACTGCCAGCCTGCGCCCTGTCCCTGTGCCTGTGTCTGCACCCTGGGCTGTACCGCAGCGGAGCCGGGCTGGGGGACAGTGACTTCACTGAGCGTCACTGCCTGGGGTCGACCAGGCCTCCACCAGCATCGAGGCCGTGCCTTGCTCCCAGGCCTCCCCTTCCTCGGTGGCTTGGACCACGGCACCTGTTGGGGCCGTGACGAGCTGGTCTGGATGCGTGCGCGAGTCAGTGCACAGGGGCTCTCGTCTGCCCTGGGCTGGTGCCCGGCTGAGAGGGGGCTCCCCGGGGTGGGGACGCCCGCCCTTCAGAACGGCTGTGCTGTACCCGAGGGCCCCGCACCTGACTCCAAGATCAGATCTTCCAGGCCCCACCCACTGGTTTCCCTGCTCCAGAGACCCAGAGGGGAACCACCAGGGTGGGTGGGCTTCCTGGGGGAGGGGGAGTCGGGGCCATTTAGACAGATACCAGGGAGAGGTGGCTGGGTCGCTTCACCAGAGGAGCAGGCCCGCAGACCCCCAGCAGGGCCGGGCTGCCCCACTGGGCCACCCCATTCCTCACCCGTCACCTCCCACACCCCAGATGCTGCGACCTCGCTCCTGGGCTCCGGGGCCTCCTGGGTCAGGCCAGCTCCACGGAGAGACCATCCGTGTAGACGCGGTCCCCAGGCCAGGAGGGACGGCACACAGACGGGAGCTTCTCTTAAGAAAATGCCTCTCGCCTGTCCTTGTGGGGTGCAGGATGGGCCAGGGTCTTCCCCAAATAGTTTCCCCTTCTCTAAGACCTTTAATGAAGGTTTTCAACGTGATCTCATGACATAATACGTCACCCTGAATTCTTGCATTCAAAAGATTTCTTTTTCAGAGCTAAACAGAAAACTTCCCAGTAAGTAAACAATAAGGGCACAAAGACTTCATTTTTCTTATTTCTAGAAACGTGGGGATTAAATTTTAATCCGTGAATTTAATGAGAAACAGATTAGCTCCAGGTAATACATTAAGAATTAGCCCTGCATAGAATGCTAATTTAGGGCATTACATCTTTTTACTCAGACATTGGTTAAACTTTAGTGTCTTGGCTAGTGGGTGACTCAGTGTCCCTTGAAAACAGGGCCCTGGAGGCCTCCCAGGGTCACACCTGGGCGCTGTGAGCTCCGGCTAGAGAAGCGCGGCTGTTTCGGGGTCCTCGTTCCCGGGGCCTGGAGCCTCTGCCCTCTGTGTTGGCATGGCGTGGGCGGGAAGAATCAAGCACGGTCTGCAGGGACTGCCCGCGCTCCCGGTGCTGAGGGGCGGGTGTGGCCGGCCCGGGAGCAGAGGGGACACAGAAAGGCGGGCCTCTCCAACCTGCCGCGAGCCGCGGCGTCCTCCTGCACTGGTGTCTGGCCTGGCGCTCAGCGGCACGGGGCGGGCAGGGCGCTGTGACCCAGGAGGCCTTTCCAACCCCAAGCGGTCGGTCAGCTGCTGTCCTCGTAAGGAGCACCCCAGCTCTCAGTGGCCCGACCGCAGCGCGAGCTTCCCCCTCCCAGGGCTACAGGTTGGTGTGAGGGCGGTGGCCCGGCGCTGGGCTCCTCATGACTGCCAGTCTCATCCAGATCGTCCCGGCCCGGGCAAGGCCCACAGCCAACACCAGTGGGTGGGAAGAGCACGCTGGCCATAGCAGAGTGGCTGGGTGGGGGCAGGTGTTGGCTGAACAGCGCTACGATCCCGTGCACCACATACAAAGAGGTGACAAAGAAAATCGAGCCAGGTGTGGTGGCGCATGCCTGTGATCCCAGTGACTCAGGAGGCTGGGGCAGGAGGATCACAAGATGGAGGCCAACCTCACAACTTAGTGAGATCCTCCCTCAAAATAAAAAATAAAAAGGGATGGGTGTAGATTAGCGGCAGAGCGCCTCTGGCTTCAATCCCCAGCCCCAGGAAAAATAGGGAGGTTGGGGTCCTGCTGAGGAAGGGACCCGCAGGACCTCCGATCCCCGCGCTGGGACGGGCATCCCTGTTGGGAACAGTCCTCCACTCCATCAGCCCAAGGGCTCGCGTGGCCAGTCACTGCTGAGGACAAGGTGCCAGTGGAGGAGCCCCTGCCCTCTGAGCGCCCCTCGGGAGCGCCCTAGTGACCTCTGCCAGCTCCACCTGCCCGCGAGTGCTCACCCCCACCACCCACCCTGACAGCGGAGGCGGGGCCTGAGAGGGCATGTCACCCACACGGGAGGGGACAGGCTGTCTTCCCAGCCCAGCCCTTCCCCACTGCGGACTCTGAGGCTCGTGTGTGTGAGTGTGTGTGTGTGAGTGTGAGTGTGAGTCTAAGAGTGTGTGAGTTTGTGAGTGTGAGAGTGTGTGTGTGAGTATGTGTGTGAGAGAGTGTGCGAGTGTGAGAGTGTGAGTGTGTGAATGTGTGAGAGTGTGAGTTTGTGTGAGTGTGTGTGTGTGTATCTGTGTGTTTGTGTGTAAGTGAGTGTGTGAGTGTGTGTGTGAGTGCGAGTTTGTGTGTGTATGTGTGTGAGTGTGTGAGTGTGTGAGTGTGTATGTGTGTGTGAGTGTGTGAGTGTGAGTGTGTGTGTGAGTGTGTATCTGTGTGAGTGTGTGTGAGTGTGTGTGTGAGTGTGTGTGTGTGAGTGTGTGAGTGTGTATCTGTGTGAGTTTGTGTGTAAGTGTGTGTGAGTTTGTGTGAGTGTGAGTGTGTGTGAGTGCGAGTTTGTGTGTATGTGTGAGTGTGTGAGTGTGAGTGTGTATGTGTGTGAGCGTGAGTGAGTGTGAGCGTGTGTGAGTGTGAGTATGTGTGTGTGTGTGTGTGAGTGTGTGTGTGAGTGAGTGTGAGTGTGTGTGCGTGCATGTGTGTGTGTGTGTCTCTGGGCGTCCCATCCTATCGGGATGAGGCAGATCGTGGGCTCTGACGGGGGCAGGTGGTGGCCGCTTCTCAGGCTGACCCATCCAACGGCAGAGTGGTCACACGTCCATCCCTGCCAACGCCGCTCCTGCCCGCCTCACACGCGTGGCCTCCCCTGAGCATTCCTGAGGGGATCCTGTTCTGCTCCGCCTCCCCTCCTGTGCGTGCAAGGAGTAACCCTTTCCCCCCACCCAGGGGGGTCACCGCCGGGAGGTGGGCGTGGAAGAGCAGTGCACCAGGCCCACGGGGGCTGATGAGTGGCAGCGGCTGCCCCTGCTGTCCTCCAGGATGGTTTGGAGGTAGGTGGAGGACAGCTGTTCCGACAGTCCTCCAGTTCCACAGTGTGAGCGCAAAATACAGGACACGAGGAAACACACTGCTGTGTGGCGGCACTGCAGGCGGGGTGCTTGTTATGCAGCGACACTCGGCCGCGCTGGCTGGGACGGGCCTCCTCCTCCTCTCTGGAAGGTCGCACTCCCGATGGCCTGCTAGGCCTTCGTCCTGCGCTGCGGCCAGCTCAGCCCCACGGGCAGCCCAGGGGCCTCCCTCCCTGGAGCAGGGGGGGCTCTGTCATGTTGGAAGCGAGACAGAATCCCACGCGACGTCGCCCTCCCCGACCCAGGATGCTGCCGCCTGACCCAGCGAGTGGCGCACTCGTGTCCAGCAAGTGCTGGGAGTTGAGAGCCGAGGCCGGGCCCTCCAGGCTGCCCAGGGTGACGCCGGTTGGCCCCCTGCCCCGTGCAGGTGTCACGGCCCCTCACCACCGAGCCCCTGAGGGCAGGTGTGGCCTTGTAGTTACCAATCCCAAGACACAAAGAGGGCCAACTTGCAACAGCCGCCGGACGGCCGAGGGGCCTCTTCGGAAGCAAGTCCAAGTCGAAGTTTCCGTCGTGGCCCGCAGCTGCCCGCGGGGTGTGGGTGGTCTGGCTGGAGGGTGGATGTCCACGTGCCCTCCGCCCGTGAGGAACGCTCAGCAGCTGCGCCTGGCCGTGGCTTTGCTCTCCTAACCGCGCCTGCGTCACTTGCTGGTCTTGAGAACACACGGGCTCCAAAGCTGGCCAGGCTCCTGGTGCCCTTAGACCAGTGGGGTCCAGGCCGAGGCCTTGCCTTCAGCGGTTACTGAAGGTGCTGGCAGCGCCTCCCAAGGTCGTCTCTGCACCTTTATTCTGTCTCCATCAAGGCCCAATTCTCCTTTTCCTTTGTGTCTCATACAGTCGCAAAATATGGTCATCTCCCGTCCGGTGACAGTCCCTGCGTAAACTCTGCACAGTGTCAGCGTTACGAGGCACTAGGGAGGCTCGCGGGAGGAGCTGCGGGCAGGCCGTCGAGTGAAAGACGCTGGCTGAGATTCTAGGTAACGCGCCTTCCATGATCAAGTTATGGCCGGGCCCATCGACCTTCCAACGGGGCCGGCAGCACAAAGACCTGCTTCGTAAGAGCGTTGGCCATGCCTAACGAGGGTGGCCAGCGGGCTCTCCGGTGTCCCCAGGGCTAGCTGAGCCCTGTGCTCCCAGACACCCACCTCGCAGGCCGGGAGGAGCAGGAGCAGCTCACACAGGGCTCCCCAGCCAGCTCGGGCTGCCCACGGTCCTGCTCCCCCGCAGCCTCCACGGGCCACACGCCCGAGGCGATCCAGGGCCTTCCTGGATGGTGCACCCAGGTGGCCTCGCAGGCCAGGGCCTCCACGGGGCACCACCGCCCACTTCCTCCTGTCCAGCAACACTACAGGGCACTCTGAGGCAGCGGAGGGCGTGGTCATGGCACTGGCTTACCCTGGGCAGAAACCGTGGCCAGGTCCAGCGTGCTGTGGGGGAGGACACGTGCAGTGGGACCGTCAGGCCTGCATGTGGGAGACACACCATGATAGACAGGCTTGGGCTGACGGGCCACCTCCCCCATGGAAATTTCCATGAGGAGCAACCTGGTTTCATGTTCCCCACGCAGGAGCCAATCAGCTTAAAGGTCGCTCTGTTCCCAGGCAGGAGCCAATCAGGTCGATATGTTCCCAGGCAGGAGCCAATCAGCTTAAAGGTTGTTATGTTCCCCAGGCAGGAGCCAATCAGCTTAAAGGTCATTATGTTCCCCAGGCAGGAGCCAATCAGCTTAAAGGTCGCTCTGTTCCCAGGCAGGAGCCAATCAGCTTAAAGGTCGCTATCTATGTTCCCAGGCAGGAGCCAATCAGCTTAAAGGTCGCTATGTTCCCCAGGCAGGAGCCAATTGGCTTAAAGGCTGCCCTGTTTACTGGGAAAAGAGCCAATGGCGTTAAAGGTCACTCAGGTACACCCCCCACCAGAAATCCCTACTTAAGTCCCTGCCTGCCCTGAGCTCAGACACAACAGCTCATCGGTGTGGAGAGGAAGCAGCCACTGCAACAGCTCCAGACCCACCATCTCCAGCCTGACGGCAGCTGCCCCAGCCGACAGCTCCAGAGACCACAGCCAGCACGACCAGGCACCGACCCTCCATCCAGAGCTTGCACACTCCCCTCTCCCTGACTCCTCTCTCCCCGTACTTCTTCTACCTCCAGCCAGCCATAAAGGCTGGTGAATGAACCTCTTGGCTGCACGGTGGTCTCCAGTGTGGCTTTTGCCCTTCACACCAGGTCGCCCCACTCCTCCAGCACGGGAGCTGGGCCCTTCATGCCTGCCTGGGCAAGTCCTCTGTGCCGCGAGCTGGTACCACGTCCAGCTCAGGTGTAGGAGCTGGGGCAGCAGCAGGCGGCAGCAGGCGGCCGCTCCTTCAGGGCTCCTGCTCTGCACTCCGGGCCTTTGAACGGTCCCTTGTGCCTGTCCTGCCGCACGCACAAAGAACACAATGTCCTGTCTGCTTGAAGGTGCGCGTGTGTGGTGGGGTGTTTAAGGTCCAAAACGTGGCAGGGACACAGTCGGCCCCGCCTCTCCCTCCTCCTCCCACGCTCAGACTCCCAGGGCCCCACCTCAGGATGTGCCTGGGACAGGACTGGCTGAGGCCTGGCCATCGGCTCCCCAGGGGACCTCGCCTGAGCCTTCAGGTGGCTTTGAGGAAACTTCGTCGCCGATACACTGTTAATTTGATTATAACAGCATGAAATTTACTGAATAAATAAGGAAGTGATCACGATGGTATTTACACGAGAACTGAAATGACAAAGCTGAACCGTGTAGCACCACCTTGGCTGCCTGGTGATATTTGTGACAATTACGTGGTCCCCGTGGAACACTGGTACCTGATGCTGGGACAACATGGTGGGACAAGAAGTGGCACGGGGTGAGGAGGAATGCCCTCTCCTGCACCCAGTGTCTGCTGCCAAGGAAACGGCTGGTGGCCCATTCCCACCTCCGCCTTTTGGGGGAGTGTGACAGGTGATGGCCGGGGGTCTCCGAGGTGCAGGTCAGGGCTCCCTGTGGTGCTTGAGGTGCTTTGGAAGGAGGCTCAGGCCAGCCAGCTCAAGAAGGGGCAGTGGCCAACAGCAGGTGACGGCGCGGTGCTGGCGGTGGGGACAGCTGGATGGTGACTTGCAAAGGACTCAAGCTGCAGGACACGGAGCTGTCAGGGCTTGTGCGGGGCGCAGCAGGGTGTCCCTAGCACCCCAACCCTGCACCTCGCGCTGGTCCTGAATTACCCACTGGAGCAGGCGGTGGGGGGGCAGGTCCAGCTCCAGGGGAGGACAGACCCAGGGCGGAGCCTCGGGAAGGCGCAGGGGGCGCAGGGGACGAGGTGGGGCTGGAGGCTGCCCCTGGGCTGCAGCTCTGGGGCTCCCGGGGGACGCCCCTGCCCTCGGTGCCCGGCGCCAGCGCTAGCTTCCCGCAACGTGGAGAATCCGACGTGGGCCCTGCAGCTCAGCACGTGAGCTCTCTGAAGACACGAGGCTCAGCCGCCCTTAATCACGTGATCCGGGCATCTGGCCCCGTGGCGCGGTCGTCCTGAGAGCTGTCAGAACACCACAGAAGAGACTCCACAGGCGAAGCCTCCGCCTCTCGTCACACAGTGAGGTGACCCACTCTGTGGCTTCTCGATGGCCTCTCCCATCTGGAATTAATTCTCTAGCCCTGACCCAGGGCAGGGCAGGGGACGGAGCCCTTTCCAAAGTGGGCCACTTCCCAGGGGCTCCATACACATCCCAGACCCGGCGACAGGCCAGACTGGCTGCTGTGTCCCTCGTCTGCTTCAAAAGCCCCTGTGATTCCTTCAGAGTCGGACGCACAGACGTCGACGCCCCGACAGACGTCCACGGTACGCGTCTGCGTGAACTCTGGCTCTGACCCTTCTCAGGTTTCCCGGTGTCGCCGGCGTTCCGGAGAGTCTGAACCTCTTTGCGTGGTGTTGTCCCTCATGCAGAGGCGGCGTCCCTTGGGAACCTCGGGACTGGCACAGGGCCCCCAGGGATGTCCAGGTCAGAGGACACTCAAGTGTCTGTGTGGCATCTGCCTGTGACCTGCCAGCGTCCCCCGGGTACCCTGGAACACCCTAGATGGCTGGCCACACCAGTGCAGGGAGCGTGAGGCCCACGTAGCTAGCCCTCTCGGCCTTGGGTGGGAAGCGTGGGCCTCCTCTGCCTTCCCAGGGGCCTGGACGCGTCCACCTCGCCCCGTGTCCTTGCAGGGCAGGGTGCTGTGGTCAGCAGCAGCTGAAGCAGGGTTCTTAAGTTAATTAGGAAGCCTGGCGCGAGCTCTGCCCTCCACGGACTCCACCCCGCGAACGTGGAGGGCAGCTGGGCACAGAAGTTCCAGGCAGGGCACGACAGGGGGGCAGTGCAGGCGAGGGTGGGTCGCACCTGCCTGTCCTTCCAGGTGGGGCAAGAGAACTGGAAGGTCCCCCAGGGCAGGGACGTGTGCCGATCTTCAGAGAGGACGCGGAAGGGGGAGGCTGGGAGGCCGCACCTCCCGGGGCCAGGCTCACCTGGAGGAGGGCTTCGGCTCCGACCCAGGCAGGAGGGGGACCGGCCGTGAGCTCCAGCAGCCCAGGAAGGCGATGGTGCAGACCCAGCCGCCCAGGCAGTGAGGCTGGGCAGGGCCGAGGAGGCCCAAAGGTAGGAGGAGGATGGAGAGGGGGGGGGGGGACCCAGAAGAGGGGACAGAGAGACTCACTGGACCTGGGACGGGGGCTGCGAGGGGTCCGGGTTGTCCAGGTCACTAGCCTAGAGCTTAGGTGGACGGTGGTATCACCCAGCCCCCCGTGAGAGCCCGGGGAGGGCAGCATGGTGGAAAAGAAAGCACATCCCTTCCAGACACGTGAGTTTGAAGAGGACTGAGCCGCCCGGATGCCAAGCGGACCTCCAGGTGGGACGCCCAGCAGGGGTGGCAGCTTCAAGTCCTGCCGCCGCCGCAGGCCCGGGGGCGGGTCCTGCGGGCACAGCTGTGTCGCTGCACGCCCATGCCACGCACCTGCCTGTGCGCGTGCATAGCAGACTCGGGCGGCACCTGATGCTCTGGGGTGTGCTTCGCCCACTCCACTCTAGATTGGGGTCCTGCTTTTGGTGTCCATGAAGTCAGATCAATTTCCCCATTTTTACCAGCTGCATAGCACTCCACTATATGTTTGCACCAATTTTTATTTGTGCTGAACGTTTATATTTGTGAAATCAATCATTTTGGGGGTTGTTTCGGGTTTGGGCCAGCACAACCAAAGCTGCTATAAGGTCCTACATGTTTTAGGTGCATGCAAGCTTTTCATTTCTCTCGGGTAAGCCTGGGCTGTGGGACTCGGCCTGTGCCCTGTGAATCGGCCTGTGCCTGCGGCCGCGAGGAGCTGCCGAGCCATTCCACCAGCAGGCGAGGGCGGCGCCTGCCACATTAGCGCCAGGACTTTTTGAGCAGCCAGTTCTGGTAGGTGTGCTGCTAGTGGGCGCTTCCCACAGCTGGGCTCGCTGGCCGTCTCCAGTCCTCTTGGGTGAAGAGGCTGGTCCCTATCTTTTGCCCGTTTTAAAAACCAGGCCATCTGCTTGTGACCACGTTCCGAGAGCTCTCGGTTTTGAGCGTCTGCGGACGAATTCTTCCTTGATGAATTCCGGTTTACAAAACATCGTTGGTTCTGTCCTGGGGAAGGAACCCAGGAGGGCCACACTCCCAGCACCTGCCCCGCACTCACCAGGTTTTTATTTTTTATTTTCAGGATCATGGTTTTTTTGGTTATGGTCAAGAACTCTCTGACCAACCTACGGACAAAAAGACTTTCTCCAAGTTTTCCTTCCTTCCTTCCTTTCATTTTTCTTTGTCTCCTCCCTCCCTCCCTCCCTTCTTTGCTTCTCTTCCTTTCAGTTCTACCTTTCACAGTTCTCCGGGGTCTGTTTGGGGTCATCTCCATACACGTGCCTGACCGTTCCGCGCTGTTCGCTGAGGAGCTACGTCTTTTTAAGTGGGTCTTTCTTTTCCACCCCTTTCACTTGGGGCTTGTGACATTTCTGTGTCTCTGGGAACTTAGGGTGCCCAGCGGCTCTTCCTCACACGGGCAGAGGATCCTGTGGCTGGCTTGCCCCTCCCCTGCCAACCTCAGGTCTTGGCGGCTGCCACCTGCACCCGTCTCACCTGCTCAACCTTCTTTGGCACACCTGACACCTGACGTAGCCGCTGTGTTTAGAGAGGACTCCCAGCATCAGAGGACAGTCATCCGCACCTTCTGCAGTGCTCTATTGGTTCGTGTTTAATGGCTAATTCTATGATCCATCTCTAAGTTATCTCGCTATGAGAAGCAGCGTAGAGATTTAGCTATATTCTCCAAAAATCAAGAGGCCTGTATTCCAGCACCATCTTCTTTCTACATTCTTAGAAGCTCTGTTTTTTTTTTTTTAAATGTTTATTTATTTGCTTTAGATGTACACAATGCAATGCATTTGTGTTTACGTGGTGCTGAGGATCGAACCCGGGCCGCGCATGTGTGCTAGGAGAGCGCTCTGCCACTGAGCCACAATCCTGTTGCCGCCTGGAGCGATGGTCACTTGGAGCAACGAAGCCGCGGGAAGAAGTTCAGAGGCGAACTGGAAACAAACAGCTTTTTATTCTGATAACTTTTCTCTCTGGCTTTAACAACGACTAACATGCACCACACACACACCACCAAAAAATGGCGCAGACCCGATCAGCAATCTCGCTCAAGTCACTCGAGATCCTGGGCCAAGTCCCGCGAGATCTTGGGCCAAGTCCCGTGAGACTACAAAAGGCGGCAATGCCCAAATCTCCATAGTCAACCATAGTCTCCATAGTCTCCATGGCCCATAGTCAACCGCAATTTAAGCCATCTCCCCAAACAGGGCTCCTGCACAATCCCAGCCCCAGAAGCTCTGTTTGGATAGACTGAATTCCCAGCTGGGTTTGCTCTGCCCCTCCCTCCCCTCCCCCCTCCCTCCCTCCTCCCCCCCCCCCTCCCCCCCCCCCCACCCACCCTCCCCCCCCCCTCCCTCCCCCCCCCCCCCCCCCTCCCTCCCCTCCCCCCCCCCCCCTCCCCTCCCCCCCCCCTCCCTCCCCCCTCCCCCCCCCCCTCCCCCCCCCCCCCCCTCCCCCCCCCCCCCCTCCCTCCCCCCCCCCCCCCCCCCCCCCCCCCCCCCCCCCCCCCCCCCCCCCCCCCCCCCCCCCCCCCTCCCCCCTCCCTCCCCCCCCTCCCTCCCCCCTCCCCCCTCCCTCCATCCTCCCCCCCCCCCTCCCCCCTCCCCCCTCCCTCCCCCCCTCCCCCCTCCTCGCCAGCCTCCCTTCATTCCCTGAGAGCACTCCCAGCATGCACCAAGTGCCTGGGTCCACGGAGAAGCTGCAGGAGAGTGACAGTCACAGTGTGGACACTGTCAGGGAGAGAAGCAAGACTGTGTGATACATGTGACTCTGGCACCACGGCCATCTGTCCCCTGTGCTGTAGACGAGGAGTAACAGTCAAAGAAGGGCGGTGGAAGCAGGATCACACCGAGGGAGGAGAGGCAGGAGGACCCGAGGGACCGTCCCTGTGGGTGGAGTTCATGTGCAGGTGGTACTGACCAGCTTTGGTCTGTTCCTGTCCCAGGACACAACAGTAGTCCGGCCAGCTTTGGGCTGCTTAGGTTCGGGTCAGGCAGTCCTGCTGTGAGAGTGTCCCTGTGGGGCTCAGACTCCTGTTCTCTCTTTCTTTCTTGGAACCTGGGTTGAACCTGGGGTGCCCTACCACCAAGCCACGACCCCAGCCCTTTTCATTTTTCCTTTTCAGGCAGTCTTGCTAAGTTGCCCAGGATGGTTTTGAACTTGCGGCCTCCTGTCTCGGCCTCCCTGGTGGCTGGGATTGCAGGTGTGGCTGCTGCCTGACCAGCAGTTCCCTGTTCTTAACTACAACCTCGTACCAGTTCTTTATATAGTCTACCCTTTGTTCCTTCTCCTCAATAGAGTTTTCCATCCCCCCCTACAAGCCTAGCAAAGTTCCCGCTGCATGGGCTTGGTCTTTACCCTTTTGTTGTGTGCGTTCTAGGAATCGTCTTATTTCCCAACTGGTTACGTAGACTACTTAGTAAACTTTTTCCTTAGTTTTCATTTTTTTCAGTTTATTTTCTCAGACTTTGGAGAAAATCACGGCACCTCTGAGGCCATACTTGCCTCCTTCAGTCTGAAACTCAAGTTTCCATTTGACTTTCCTGCTTGATTGCATTGGCAGGCAATTCACAGAAACGCTAAGTGAAGTTGGCCGGCTCCCATGTCTTTTCCCTGAATTGTTTCATATTAAAACATAACACTGGCTTTGGTGTGACACATAAAGTTGAGTCATGTTAAATGTTCTCAAGTTATTTCTTTTTTGCCAAGGAATTTTGTTTCAGTGGACACATTTCCTGGGCTGGTGTGCAGCTCCCTGGTAGAGTGCCGGCCTAGCATGCACAAAACCCTGGGTTCCATCCCCATCACTGCGAAAAGACCAAAGTAAGCAAAATAAAATCAATCTCCTCGTAGATCTGCTAATGTTGAAATGCCCTAGTATTACGGAGATGAGCCTCCCTGGTCACCATATGCTGTTTTTGTGACCTTGTTGTATTGCACTCTGTTGATGATTTGAAAGGCGATGCTGGATCATTTACTTGCCACATGATCTTCCGATGTGTTCCATTTCCTGGTAAGAGCATCACGAGGCCAGTGTGGAGTTGTCCCGGCTAAGCCCTCTGCTTCCTGGAAGTGCCTTGGTCTCAGCTCACAGCATCGCTGGGTGACCGCGGGACCCACCCACGGCTCCACGCAGAAGCAAAGACAGCTTTCTACATTACTCTGGGTTTCCCTGAAAGCTTTGCCTGAGACAGGGCCTTGGGTGCAGGCTGCTTATTCAAGAGCTGACCCGAGGGGGTGGGGAGAGGAGTGTGGGGGCACAGAGGAGGACATTCGGGCCCAGGCGATCTGTGCCCGTCTCTGCTGTGGGTCAGAGGCACTTCCCGAGCACGGGCGGCCCCTCTGCCAGACCGTTCACTTGCTGGGCAGAGGCCTCCAGCTCTGCCCCCAGGTCATGAGAGGTCCCTGGGCAGTGACTTCTCCACTCCCCAGGCTGCTCTCAGACCAGTGCGGGAGGTCTGGGAGGAAGACCTGGGGGAGGCGGAAGGACAGATGGCTCTGAGCCGGAGGGAAGAGCCACAGCCTGGCTGCAGAGCCCAGAGGCCCCTCTGCCCAGCTGGCTTCCCCCCTGCCTGCGCTCCCTGCGTCCTCCAGGAAAAGCTTCAGACAGGCCCTCGCATCAGCCCGACTCCAGGAGAAGCAGACCGCCCCTGCTCCCCGAGTTAGAGTCAGTCCCTTGGTGCTTCTGTTCAGACAGAGTGCCAGCCGCGGGCCTGGGGGACGATCCAAGCAGAATCAATGGAGAGGAACAAATGTCTGGGTGAAGCCACGGAGGGGCAGCGTGGAGGCCGACCTGCAGAGGAGAGGGGCGTTGGTGAAACTGGGGGTGTTTACCTTTTCAGGCTTATGTGACTGAGCGAGCGCTTCTCATGGGATTACGAAGAACTGAGCGCACGCTCCAGCATTCACTGTGGGGACAGGAAGGAAGCAGACCTCTTGTCTGGTGGGAAAGAAGTAGAAGAAACTCCAGAAGCACAGGAGAATCTGGCAGCGATTGGGGAATGGACGGACCTGCCCTATCTGCTGGCTGGAGCACCTGCTTTTACCTGTGCACGCCTGCCTTCACCTGTGCACACCTGGATTCACCTGTGCACACCTGCCTTCACCTGCTTTCATCTATACACACCTGCCTTCACCTGTGCATACCTGGATTCACCTGTGCACACCTGCCTTCACCTGTGCACACCTGTCTTCACCTGCTTTCATCTATACACACCTGCCTTCACCTGTGCACACCTGGATTCACCTGTGCACGCCTGCCTTCACCTGCTTTCATCTATACACACCTGCCTTCACCTGTGCATACCTGGATTCACCTGTGCACACCTGCCTTCACCTGTGCACACCTGTCTTCACCTGCTTTCATCTATACACACCTGCCTTCACCTGTGCACACCTGGATTCACCTGTGCACGCCTGCCTTCACCTGCTTTCATCTATACACACCTGCCTTCACCTGTGCACACCTGGATTCACCTGTGCACACCTGCCTTCATCTGCTTTCATCTATACACACCTGCCTTCTCCTGTGCATACCTGGATTCACCTGTGCACACCTGCCTTCACCTGCTTTCATCTAGAACACCTGCCTTCACCTGTGCACACCTGCCCTCACCTGTGCACACCTGCCTTCACCTGCTTTCATCTATACACACCTGCCTTCACCTGTGCCTACCTGGATTCACCTGTGCACACCTGCCTTCACCTGTGCACACCTGCCTTCACCTGCTTTCATCTATACACACCTGCCTTCACCTGTGCACACCTGGATTCACCTGTTGGATTCACCTGTGCACGCCTGTCTTCACCTGCTCTGACTTCATGTCCTTGGGCAAGTCTCTTCTGATCATCTGAAGGTGAGGGTAGGGCAAGGTCATTTCCCCGGGGTGGCCTGAGAGCCTTTTGTGAAGAGGCGCTGCCCCGCCCCCCCCAGGTCTGGAGCCCAGGAGTGGCTCGTGGGAGACAGACAGGGCTGCGGCAGGACACACGGAGCAGCTGGGTCATTTTAAGACACAAATATTTATGATGCTGTCCCCAGGCCAGACAAGGCGGCTGTGCTCGGCACCCCTTCGTGGTGTGCTGTCCCAGTTTCCAGCTCTCTGCGAGCTGGCTTCTCTTTCGGGAGCCCTGGTGACGTCCTTAAGCGAGGTGACTGCTGGCTGCTCTGGGCAGGCTTCGCAGGACAATGGAGCTCACCCAGGACAGCAGGACTCCTGCAGGCGCTGCACCTCCCTGTCCCCCCGGTCTCACACGTGGGAGACTCGGAGGCAGCCCACGGAGACAAGAATGGGGGTTCCGAGGCCAAGGAGCAGGACAGGCCCCTCCTTTCCCTAAACTGAAACTACAGCCCACAGCTCAGCGCTGCCTGCGGCTGCGGGTCCGCCAGAGAAAAGCCCAACTAGGCCCGCGCCCCTGAGGAGGCACCCAGGGAGGTCTGAAGGCCCGACTAGCCTTGGGGAGGAGCTGAGCCTGGGGTGGGGGCTCGTCCTCGGCAGGGTTCCCCGACACCGACCTTTCCACTAGAGGTTTTTAAAGACTCCAGGTATGTGGCTTCAACCGCACGCAAGGCTGAACTGGATTGCTCTAAACAGACACAAAGAAACTGGGACGAGGCAGGATCCTGTCCTTAAAATGCCAGGCAATGGGCCCTCACAGCACACCCCTGTGGAGCAGGCGACAGACCAGAAGGCTGGCGGGGATGGCCCGAGGCTGTCCAGTGGGGTGGACAGGCTGGCGGAGACCTGGGTCCCCAGCGATGTGCTTCTTGAAGATAGAAGTCCAGTGGTCCTGGAGCCTTGCTCCAGGAGGAGGGACAGCAGAACTGGTCACAGGTGAATTCTGCTGCTTGTAGGGTGACAGTAGTATCTGGGAAGAGCCCTGGGGGGGGGGGCGGGAATCTGGTGGGAGGGGCTTTATCTGTGGATGCACCTTCTAGCTGGGTTGTAGAGTGACACGCCACTGTCATCCAGAGGGCACGCTTCCTCCGGGGTGGGGGAACTGGCGGAGGTGGGGCCTCTCTCCTCGCCTTCCACCCCACGGCTGCCCCTGGCAAACCCGAAGGACACCAGGATGTTCTGGGGACCAGCCCTGCCAGGACCCGGGTTCCAAGTCACAGAATTAGCTTGCAAACTCCCACCAGCACGTCTTTCTTTCTTCCTTCCTCTTTTAGAGATTATGAGGATCATTGGAGGGGATGCCTCTATTATTCATTGAACAAATATTTTTTTCGAGTCTCATGCTTCAGGAAGCAGAGGAGAGAAAGAAGTTCGCATCGGGTGGGTCCTCAAGGAGTTGCAATATTTACTCCATCTATGTCCTGAAATATTCAGGCCCCAAACACAACTTTTTTTTTTTTTTTTTTTTTTTAACCTAAGTGCTTTTTAAGACTTCTTTGAAATGTGGGACAATTATGCAAGCAGGAAAAAAAAAAGTATCTAGAGCAAATATTTAACTTTGCCTATTTGGTATGTTGAAGTCACCAGCACATGCTAATCTCTCAGGCATGTCCTATAAGATTGACTTAAAAAAAACTATATATATGTATATGCACATATACATATATAAATGCATATATATAATGTATATTTATAATGTAATCTATAAAACAATAAAATATACAAACATAAACATACCTATTTACATATAAACACATATTAAGTATTTTATACATGTTTGTGTGTGTGTGTGTGTGTGTGGTTTTTTTTTTTTTTTTTTTTTTTTCATTCCCCACTGGAGGAGTGCAGATGGGACTTTTGCCTAAATGTCAGGCTGTAGTGTCATGGAGGTGATCGTTCCCCATCCCAGCAGAACCCTGGTACACCTCTGCCTGCCACCCCTTTAGATCCTGGTGCCCAGAAAGACCCTCCTTTTCCAAAACACTGAAAACACAGGACACAGAGACCCCAAGAGCTTATTCAGAGACACACAGCTTACACAGTGGAGATACCAGTGAATTATTAGGGTCTGGAGAACAAGAGTTACTAGCTGGGCTCTTAGAGCAGATGGGGCTGTGCCACAGCTGGGATCCAGCGGCCTGAGGCTGCTGACAGGCCCCTCTGGGCACTGGCAAACTAGCCATTCCGGAGTCTCGGATAATAATAGGATCCCGGGAGGCGCCTTTCTCCTGCAGGATTCCTGCAGCAGCTGGCTCTTCTCCCCCACCCCGCCCCCACCTCTCCTGGCTGGAGGGCACTTGTTGGAGGCAGGTCTCGCAGCCCTGGGCGGAAGGCGCCCCAGACCTGGCGGCCTGGAAGCAGACGCCCGGCGTTTGCCAGGGACAAAGTTCTCTTGGGTTCTGCTAACGTTTCCTGTGTCGCCGGCCTCCGTGTCCGAGTCCTGTCAAAGTACTCCGGGGTGGCAGCCGGCTGCATTCGGGACAGTCGCGCAGATGAGCCGGGCTTCGCGACATGAAGCGACTTTCTCGTCCGCTGGGCTTCTCCGGGAGGCGGGGTGCGCGAGCCACGCAGCCCGGGGCGGGGCGGGGGCGGCCCCGGGCGCCCCGCCGTCTCCCGGGGTTGCCACAACAGACCCCGCGCGCCACGCTGGAGTCGCCGCCGCGGCCCGAGCCGCCGGGGCAGGTGGGGTGGGCCGCAGGACCCCGGCCGCGCGCGTCCCCGGGCCGCAGGAGGCCCCGCCCCCGCCTCGCCAGGCCCCAGGGCCGCGGCGCTCTCCGCCCCGACACCTGAGCGGCCGCGGCTCCCGCGCTCCGGCCGTGCTGGGCGCGGCGCTGCTCCGGCCCCCGCGGCCCAGCCAGGTGCGCGCGGACGCCGGCCCTCCCGGGGGGCTCCGGCCCGCCCCGTCGCGCGAGCCAGGTAAGACGGCGGCGGGGCCGCGGGGCGGGGCGGGGGCGGCCAGGGCACCCCGCGCCGGGCGAGGACGGGACGTGGCCGGCAGGTGCCGGCCCTGATCGCCGCGGCTGGCGGGTGCGTCTGAATTCCAGGAGCCCCAACTACCGCCTAAGCGCTGTCTTGGACCCAGCGGCGGCTGGGGCTGGGGGCGGGGAGAGGGGCCGCGGTTCCCGTGGGGCTCCCTGCGCTGTGGCGACACCCCACCCCCACGGCTTCCCTCCCGGGCAGGGGCCGGCTTGACAAGCTTCGGAAGCGGCGCGGGCGCAGAGCGCAGGAGCCACCTCTTTGTCCCCTGTGCGCATGGACCTCTGCCACCTCTAGTGCTTCCTGCTCCTTCCCCCGGGACAGCACAGGTGGACTGACATCCGCCCCCTGCCCAGAGTCTCCTTGCCCTAGGTCGCCGCCCGCCTCCCGGGGACCTGGGCCAGCAAGCCCCGCCGAGGAGGAGCCGGCGCGGGGCCGCCAGGGGGCGCACGGGGGGCGGGGACCCGCGCCACGGTTGCCAGGTCCCCCGAGACCCCGCTGCGGTCACCCCGGCCCTGCACCCAGCCTGGCGCGCGCTACTGCAGCAGCAAGCTCGGGGAGACCGAGGTCGGCGTGCCGGGTGCGGGCCCGGGTGTTGCAGGCTGGCGCCGCGGTCTCCGGGGTCGCGCGGAGCCCCCGCGGGGTGCTCGAGCCCTGCCAGCCGCGCTCACCCTCCGGGGTGCGGGGACCCGGCGGGCGCAGGGGAGCGGCCCCCGCGTCCGGCCGCCACCGCGGGTGAATTATGCAGGAGGCTGGCACCGGCGCGCTCGAGTTGCTCAAGTTTCCCTGGCAACTTTCGCCCGGGCATCCCTCCTCCCCCGCGGCGGGCAGCTCCGCCCGCGCGCACCCGCTGCCCAGGAACCTCGGCCGGTTGGTCCGGGCGCGCGGCGCGCGGCGCGGGAATCACTCCTCCAGACGCCGACCGCGCACTCGCTCCTGGGCTGGGGCCGCCAGCTGAGCCAGCAGGTGCGACCCCTAGGACGCCGGCGGTGAACTTCTCAGTCCCAGTGCAGAGGGTGCGGGGGTCACAGTGGACCTCGTCTTCGGGCTGCGGGGATCTAGGAGGATCTCGCCGCCCTGGTGTGGAGGGCGTGGGGCGCAGTGGACCTAGCGGCGGGGGCGCTGGGATCGCGGCGGGGCGCCCTCCCGCGGGTCAGCACGCCGGAACCCTGCTCCAAATGGGTGAGGTTCGCGTTTCTGTGGGACTGGGGGCGCTCGGGGGGGCGGGGGGGAGAGGCTGGTTCTAGTGACCGGGAGTTTTGACGGCCGAGCTTTAAAAGGTGCCCTAGAAAGCTGTACCCGAGAAGGTCCGCGGGTGAGGTTCAGGCCGAGGTACTGGGGGCCTTGGGGACCCACGGATGCGGTCGCGGGCCTGGGAGCCCTCAGAGGCCATCCGAAAATAGTGATTTCCGCGTGGAAATTCAAGGTAGTAATTTGGATAGGCGTGTGACCTCTTTTTCGTCTGAAACTCAAGTTCGAACGTTAATGGGGTCAGTCAGCTAATTCAGTGGAGCTTCAAGATGCAGAGAGGTGATTTTGAAAGTCCTGTTGGGGGGTGACATGGACCTCACCAACCTAGCCAGGGGCCGGGCTGAGAGTCAGCCTGGATTCAGGTCCCCTGCTGTCCGAGTTAAGTAACTGCTAGCGAAGACCTACTGTGCGCTGGGCACCAAGCCTGGCCCAGGGTGGTGTGGGGTTGGGGTGTCTGTCCTTAGCAGCCTGTGGGCGGAGGCGCTTGCTTTAGAGACCCCAGTGTCCCGGTCCTTTGTAGGTGATTACAAGCCTGGGTTTGATAAAAGGGCTGAACCCTCCATGGCCTGGGCCCTGGGCAGCTTGGCCCCTGGTAATTAGGGTCAAAGAGAGGAGGCAGCTGTGTAAGGATGGTGGGTGGGTGGGTGGAGCCTGTGGGCTCTTGTTCTGGAAGCCTCCCTAAGCCTGAGAGGCCCTCGGCTCCCTAGGAGTGAGGTGGGCTTGAGAGTAGCTGCGTGTGGAAGTTCCCGCAGCTTTGTCTGAAGGAACTGAATTCCGTTGTTGTGTCAGGAATCCTTCCAAGAAGGGAGGCTGGGTGGGAAGCTGGGCCTGGCTGTGGGGGCTGGAATTCAGAAGTCAAAAGGAACCTTATTAATAAGGTGATCTTGTCTATAAAGGCTGATCCCAGGGAGCCGGTGACAGCCCTTGGCTGCTTTAGACAAATTAGAATTAGATGGCCCCAAGTCGGGAAGGGGCGTCTGCTGCTCTCCCAGGTACCTCCAGCTCAGAAAGCCCTGTGCCGAGGCCACTTTCTGGGAGATTTTAGTTGATTCATTCATGCATTTGGCCCTCTCCTGGCGCACGGGGGGCCACCTCATGCAGGGGACTTGATCCAGATCTGGAGGGGAGCTATCTGGGTCATCACGGGGCCTGGTGTAGATGCGGGAAGTTCCTGCCCGGGGAAGGAAAAGGAATCTGATAGAAAAATGGAAGTTTATAGAAAAGCACTTCTTTCACACGCACAGAATTTATTTCCTAAGATGCATTCAGTTCCTGAAGGATACAGCTCTGGTGTCCCTGTCAGCCCCAGTGAGTCACAGGGACTCATCCCAAGTAGGGCTCAGTGTGGGGGCGGCCGTGATCCTGGCACCGGGCGGAAGGCCGGGCTCCCCTGAGGCCCCATGTCCTGTGTGTAGTCTGACAGTTGCTCCTTGAGGCCACAGGGAGGGCGTGGCCAGAGCAGCGGGTCTAAAGTTGGTGGCATCTCCAGGAGCCCTGATTGTCCCACACTGGACTGTGAGCCCACGGAAGGGAATGTTTAGGACCCTTCATCCAAGGGACCTCTGGCTAACTTCCTGACCCCTGCCTGGACGGAGAGGGGGTTTGTGGAGGGGAGGGGAGCTGTCCTGGGAGCCCCAGCCCTCCCCTGGGCCCTGGGTGAGTGAATTATCTATCGAGAGAATGTGAACAGATTCCGTGCTGGGCTTGGAGCCTGGGACCCTCCCCCACCGAGGCCTGGTGACCTTTGTGACCAGCCATAGCACCAAACCCGCCCAGCCCAACAGGAGGCCTGCTGCTGTGTTCCGCTGGTCACAGGTGACCTGAGGCCTGTTTGCCTTTCTCCCATGCTGCCTCGAGATGAGCTCAGTAGCGGTCAGCCAGGGCCTGCTGCTGCGTGCCCGGCAGGGGCCCCGTGGTGGCTGCTGCCCCCCCAGCAGCCAAGCAGAGAGGGCCAAGACCGTGCCTATGCTGCAGGGGTTGGGATGGGAGAGACCACTGGGTGCTGTAGGCAGAGAGGCCCCAGCATGTGTGGGCGGGAGGGACGTGTCGCCTGTGTAACTGTCCTCCCTGCCCCTGCTTACCTCTTCCTGGGCCTTCCCGTCACTCTCCTGCTATCTGAAGTCTCTCAAGTCCCCAAGGAGAGAGGTTCCATTGGTCACTATTCCCATTTTACAGATCTGGGCCCTGTGGCTCAGGGGAGTGAAGCCACTTGCTGTGGGTCCCCCCAGCTAGTGAGTGAGGGGCCGAGATGCACCCGAGTGGCCTGGGGGTGCCCAGCCCCACTCTGCCCGCACTGCCAGGGCTAAGGTGCATGCCCGCGGGACGGTGCGTCAGACACAGCTAGGAAATGAGTCTTCCTGTTCCGTGGTGTGAAATTGAGTAGCAGTCAGCAGGTGCAAACCACAGTTTCTGATCAGATTTCTGGTGTGATATGTGTTTTTATTGTTTCTGTAGAAAGCAGGTTCAAGAAATGGGCTGCCGCGTTCCTGTCTTTGGCTTTCTGGGGAACACGGTCATTTGGGTAACAGGATGCCTCTGATAGGAGCCTTCCCTCAGTCGAGGGGCTTAGTCCTTCAGTGGGGGGCCTGGGGGAGAGGCGTGCCCACACTGGTACCGAGAGCCTGCTGGAGGCCCAGGGGCAGCGCCTGGGTCACTCTGATGTTCACTTCCTGAGAGGTTTAGCTCTTAAAAGCCTTCAGGCTGCCAGGCATTTGTGGGCAGCAGCAGCAAAGACCAGGGCCCCCCTTAATTGGCTGCCAGATGTCAGGGCTAACCCCTGAGGACTGTCCCTCAGTGGGTGGCTCGGCAGGGACATAGAGTTGAATTAGGCCAGGAACTCCTACTCGGAGGGCAGAGTCCAGATGGTGAGCCCCAGGGGTGCCCAGGGTTTCCTGGCCTGCCCTGGAAATTCTGAGGCCAGTGCCCAGTTCCTCTAGGGATTCTGCCCACAGGAATTCTGGGAAACCACTTTGAGGAACCACAAGTTTTTGGGTTGAAGGGCTGTTGAAGAAAGTCCTGAGTTGCTTAAACTTAAAACAATCTCATTTGGGAGACTCCCAGGGAGGTATCCATTAGGCATATAATCATTGCATACCTGAGTGATCCTCCTGGGCTGGAGCAAGCCTCTCCAAAATAATGGCTTTTGCTTCTCCCTAAAAGCATTATTTTTTAAACACTAGATGTAGTCCGCCACCTTCCCGCGGTATCTGCTGGAAAATTCAAGCACGCAGCTTAGCCAGGCGTAGCGCACAAGCGGGCCCGGAGGCCCTCACAGGTTTGCCGTTGGCCATTTGTGGGCTTCCTCCCGCCCTTGTGAGTCAGCATCTAAGGTTTTCTAAATAGGCTTAAATATTGGCGAAGGATGCAGCACCTCTGTGGAGTAAATACTGATATTTAGAAGTGGTTGCCGCCTAGCACTTTGACAGGCTCCTGTGGTACAGACCAGGGGGACAGGGCTCGAGAGCACCTCTTACTGACAGCCCAGCGGGCTTTGGGCCATTGTCAGAGGCTTTTTCTCTTGCAGGGCTGGGGATGGGACCAGACTCTGCCCCCTCACCCCAGCACTGTTCCCACATTCCTTTGCACAGCCACGGCCCCCCCGAGGATTGGGTTCACGTGTAATAGACTTTTATGCTCCTGGGTCTTTGGTTAATCAATCTAGCATACTTCTCTGCAAGAAAAACTATTCAAATTGACTTTTAGAAAAGTTCCTGGGACCTAAGTCACCAAGTATTTAAAAATCACGTCTGAATCGAGACCAGCAGTGCAGTCCTTGCTGGGGTGTGGTCACCCAGATATCAAGCACCTTGCAGATTTTTTAAAATGCAGAGTAAAGCAGAGGTTCATCCTTCAACTGATGGGCCCCATCCCCTGGGGTGTGTCCCCTCCCATGAGATGACGGGAAGGCCCTTCCTACGTAAAAGGGAGTGGGGCTGTTGGGGAGGTGGGAAAGGGCTACCCTCAAGGCCTCTCTCCAAGTGAGCAGTTTCTGGAAGATTCTCTGCCTCCCTTCCCCCTGCAGGGGAAAAGTTCTACATTTGCAAGATTCCACCTGCACTGAAGGTTCTAGCAGGTGATTTCTACCTGGGGCCTTGACACCTAGGCCAGAGTAGTGACAGATGATGTCATCTGAGAACTCCCCATGGACCCTCTGGGCCTGGAGCCTTTTTAACAGGTTGAAGGGAGCCGGCCCCCGAGTTGGCAGGAGTGGAGAGTGGCCAAGGGATGGACACCACCTGCCTGAGGCCTTCCCCGATGCTCAGCTTAGTCTGAGGAGGGTGGCGGGTGTTCCTGAGCGTGGACCATGGCCACCAGGCAGGCCTGGGCCCAGGGCGTGGGGTGCCCTCATCACAGAGTTCAGGAGCCCACCGGCTCCTGCGGGAGAGTGCACCGCAGCGCAGGACTGTCCTGCGGCCCGGTGCCGAGAGGTGGGACGCAGCCTCTGAGCCTTGACTTCCCTGAAGGCTCAGCGCTGGAGGGGGAGGGGCCTTCCTGTGCCCCGGGTGCCCCCAGCACGCAGGGCTCCGCCGTTCCTGTGGGGTTTCCCTGACCCCCTCCCCATTCTTCCTCCCTTGGGTGGGGAATTGCTGCGTCTGCATCCCCCACGCCTGTCGTGGGCCTTGAAGTCCACCCTGGGTGACCCCTCTCTACCTGGTTATCAGTTCCTGGGGACTGACCAGATCTCAGGGCCCTGGAGGGGCACCTGGGGAGCAGACCTGGGGCCGTGTGGGTGAACACACAGACCTTGGGGGCCTCCCTCACCCCTCTCCCGACTTTGCCTCCCGCCTGTCATTCATGCCACCCGTCCAACCCCTGACTGGCCGGTCGTGGCGTCCCTAGGAGGCTTTGAGGCAGAAGACCAGCCCTGGCTGCGTTCTGCTAGCAGCCGGACACCGAGGACCTTGGGGCAGCAGTTCCTGTCAGGTGGCGCGTGCCCGTGCCCCCCAGGAGAGCCTCTGACGTTTGCCAGGCTGGTGCAGGGAGCGTGGTGCAGGGTGCGCGGGGTGAACGGCCGCGGGCACAGGACTCTTCCATGAGCCTGAGCAGGAGCCCCGGTGGACAGGGCCAGCGCGTGGACAGGGCCAGCGCGTGGACAGGGCCAGCGCGCGCGTGAGCAGGGCCAGCGCCAGCGCGTGAGCAGGGCCAGCGCGTGGACAGGGCCAGCGCGTGGACAGGGCCAGCGCGTGGACAGGGCCAGCGTGTGAACAGGGCCAGCGCGTGGACAGGGCCAGCGTGGCGGGTCTGCCCTTGACGATCCCCATGCAAGGCCGAGTCCGCACGCTGTTCCTGGCTCCCTGCCCTCCGGTGGCAGCTGCCCTCCACCCAGTCTCCGGGACCGGGGACCATCTTGGTGGCTGAAGCAGCAGAGCGCCTGCTTCAGGTTTGTCTTCAGGCTCTGGGTCCCCCTGGGAACGGGGAGAGCCTCCCCTGGAAATTCTGCGGCTCACACTGGGGGTGCTGGCGGGCTTTCTGTCTGGTGTGGGGGACCCTCCTGGGGACTCTGGTGTCCCTTTAAGTCTGCCTGTTTCTGACAAGGCTTGGCAGCTGTACGGGGCAGGTGTCCACTTGGGCCTGGGCTAAGAGATGGAGAGGCACATTTCAGGCCTGCGGGGGGCAAAGACCCCCAGCCCAGCACACGCTTGGCCAATTTGAGCTCCCTGCCTCTGGCCCAGGCCCTGGCCAGGAGGCTGCCTTCTGTCGGATGCAGCCTCCCCCTCATCTCCGCCCTTGATGGGTACCGCCAGGGTCCCTGTGGGTCAGCTGGGCTCCCAGAGTCGTCTCCTTCCATTTCTCTTCCTTCTGGGACTGTCTCGGTGACTCTGTGCTGGGAGAGTGAAGGTGACGGAGGGCGTGGCACCTGCTGCCTTAGTGGCCTCCCCACAGCCGAGACCTGGGCTCCAGGCCACCCCAGGCGAACAGCCCAGGACAGAGATGTTGACTGGACCAGCCCCTTCCTGCCTCCTGTCCTTCCGGGGTGCCCTGCGGGCCTGTCTTCCTTGCTGCAGCCCAGCAGCACCGTGGTGCTCAGACTCAGGGTCTAGGGCCCCTGGGCCCTCTCTGGAGAGTTTTCGAGGACGCGGAGAGCCTTTGTGTGTTTAACTGTTAATACTTGCCCCATCAGGAACTGAGAACTTAAAAACACATATTAACATCTTTAAAAATAATGGTAAGCTCATTACATGTCAACGTTAATAACGCTTAAAGAAAATGTCATTCACATAGTTGGCACATAATGTTGTCGTGTAGTGTAGCTCCTAATGTTTTAAAGATATGGTATTTTTTTTAATAAATCTTTTCAGGTAGAGCTATTTCATTTTATTTTTTATTTAGATGTTGATGGACCTTTACTTTATTCACTTATTTATATGTGGTGCTGAGAATCGAACCCAGGGCCTTACACATGCTAGGCAAGCGCTCTTACCACTGAGCCACAACCCCAGCCCAAGATATGGTATTTTTAATACTTCTGGCTTTTTAATGCTAGCATTCAAAGTGGTTTACTCACTACCCATGGTAACATGGTATTCTGCGATGCGTTCCGCACCCCAAGCCATGATACTGTGCTGCTGCTCAGTTCGCTTGCAGAGCCCCGGGTGGCATTTGTGCATTTGCCAGGCAGATCTGGCGGGGACGCCCCTGCTCAGCTTTAGTCTGGGAAAGCCTTCAATTCCCCTTGGCGGCCGCTGCTGGCGTGTGTGCCTGGCAGGCTGCTTGCCCTCTGCAGAGCCCGGCGCACCTGGCCTGCGGGGTCTGCTGAGAAGTCCGCAGGTCGCCTTACGGAGCCTCTCTTGCACGTGAGGAATCGCTTTTCTGTTTCTGCTTGCAAAATTCTCTCCCCTTTGACTAGAAAGCCCATTTAAAGGAGTCTTGGCTGGACGCATCCCAGATCTGCGGAAGACGACGCGCACGGGTCCAGGCAGCTGGAGAGGGCAGTGGACAGCAGGAGCCCCGCGCGGCCCACCCCAGTACCCGCGGTCGGTCTCCTGGAGGGCCCCAGGTCATCAGAAGCTCATGCCTGGCACTGACAGGGCACCCTGAAGACGGGGGTCAGGAAAGCTCTTCCCCAAGGGGTGTCATGACGAAGGCTCCATGGGGAGGACACGGGGAGGCAGAGGTGGCCTGGTGGGGACAGAACTGCCCGTGGCCTGGAGCAGGAGGGCGGGCCCCTGCAGACTCAGCTGTGGGACGGAGAGCGCGGCCAGGAGAGGTGGCCCCTCTAGGCCTGTCCCAAGCCGTGGTCTTTGTGCCACTCCTGCTCTGTGGCCTGTCGCCAGTGAGGACAGATGGTGTCACCGTTCACTCCTGTGAGAATGTGGACAGGGACCCGGGAGGTGTGTGTGCCGAGGCCAGCCCTGGACCGACTCAGGTGGGGTCAGCAGTCCACGGGGCCTCATCGAGGGCAGGGTGTGGGGCCCTCACGGCCTCCCGGTGTGGACGAGGAGGAGCACCGGGAGCGCCCAGCCTGCTGGCTGTTGGCCGTGGCCTCTTCCGGCTGATCCTCCACCTTCCTGGGCCTTCTGCTGGGTCAGGGGCTGGGCAGGCACAGGATGGGTCTGGGGGTGGGCAGAACGCAAGGCCCACCCAGGAGCTGAGGATGGGAGTGGGGGAAAGGGCGCAGAGCAGAGAGTCCTAGACTGGTCACTGTCTCAGAGCTGCCCGTGTCCCCTCCAGAGGTGGGAAGGCCGCCAGGGAAGGCCAGGGCCTCCTTAGAGGAGGAGGCAGCGCAGCCTCGCCGTGTGCCCTCAGCCTAGTGGTGACCTGGGACTCACAGAGCAGACGTGGGGGGCGAGGTGCATGTTCTCTGTCCTCACTGTCCCCAGCAGGTCTGCGCCAGGGCACTGAGCACACGCAGGGTGTTTGCTGGAGACAGGCGCCTGTGGACACGATGCCTGGCGCCCCGTCAGCTCCCGTCAGCAGGCCCGGGCGGCCCGTCCACCAGCAGGCCTCCTCGCCAGCACCGCTGCCCGCCAGGCTCTTCCCAGCTCTGCCCTTAACTGCCACCAGCCACCCCCTGGAATCAGGGCTCGGGACTTCACGTCCCCAGTGGGTCTGTGAACCGCAGGCGGCAGAATGGGGAGTGGGCTTTGTGGGAGTCGGAGTGTGGGCCGTGGGGTGGAGGCCTGGCTTTCGCGTTCGGTGGCAGACGAGGTTCGTCCCGGGTGGGCCCCTCCTGGGCTCTGTAACTGGCTGTCCCTGGCCGAGCCGGGGTTTCCTGGGCGTCCTCACTACTTCCATAGCTTCTCGTCTCGACGGTCAGTCAGGACTGGGGGCTCTGAGGGGCGCCTGGGGCTGTCAGGGAAGAGCAGACTTATTCCTGCATTCACGGTGTGTCAGTGTCACCCTAACTGCAGTCGTTTCTGAATTTCACTTCGCGTCCTTCTCTGCTGGGTGGTGGAGGGACGGTTGAGGTTGACGCTGGGTTTGGGGCGTACCCTGCACCCTTGTTGGACACGCGTGGGTTCTAATGGCGGTTGGCGTGCTGTGTAGGCTCTCCTGTGCGCAGGCTCGTGTCGTCTGCTGTGGAGGTGATTTTCTTTCTTTGTCTTATTTTCCAGGGGTGGGGAAGGGACCGGGGCCTTGCCAAGCGCCGCCGTGCCCTGGGTGATCTATTTCTTCCTTCCAGCCTGGGTGGTGGTTATTGTGTGGCCTTGCTGATGGCAGCCTCCAGTGCGTGCAGAAGGGAGGGTGAGCGCTGGGTCCTGCTGCTGCCCTGGGGCCGTGTCCGGTCTCTCCCGCTCGGTGCCGTCAGCTCCGGGTCTGCCTTTGCCCACGCGCGGCGGAAGCCCCCGGTGCGCCTCTTCTGTGTGGCGCGTTTCATCCTGGGGTCGGGCCTCGGTGGGGGCTGCTCTGCTTCTGCCGAGACCGTCAGCCTGCTGCCCCTTCCTTGGCTAGTCGGCGTGTGGCGCTGATTCTGGCCTCGCGACCGGCCTCTCGTTCTTGGGATAAGTCCCCCTGGTTTATGCTTGATCGTTTATTACCTTTTCTCCATATTCCTGAAGAGTCTGAACAAAAACTAATGATTACTGAACATTCATAATGAAAATATCACTGTCAACCGACATCAAGAACGTTTGATTAAGAAAAGAATTTAACTGATGCTGGTTGCTTTTGAGGAGTCCTGTATGTCTTTACGAATGGGTGCAGAGCAATTCATAAAGCGCACATTTCCTCTGAAAGAACGTTTGGAAAATCTGAAAAGAAACCCAGTCTGTGCTCCAGTTTTTAACTTGACCAATTTCAGACGTAGCATTGAGTTCAACTTCTAAACATTTCTGCAGACAAGAGAGTTAAAACTGAAGGACACGTCTGTAAAAGCGATCGTGTTGAGAGTTCCTTTACAAAACGTCCCTCGTTCTGCAATGAACCATCTCTCCTGGTGCAGTTTTAATGATTGTGGAAGCTCTACACTTACCCACATAGATTGCTGGAAAGTACTCTACATAGGTTACTCTACATAGGTAGTGAAACAAGTAACACCTTTACCCAGGTCTCTGCTGAGTAATTATCGGTGTGTTCATTTTGGTTATGTATCAGAGAACCTTCACAGAGATGAAAAGTACGGAAAGTCTTTCTTCAAGGATGGAAGTTCATTACCTGTCCAAATATTCCCGGGCGAGGCAATTCTTACCAATGTAGGTGTGTGCAAGAGCTCTTGATCGAACTGCAAACCTTCTCAGTATTAAGAGGATTCCTGCAGGAAGAGAGCCTTGTAAACTTAAATAAAGTATCAAAGCATTCAATCACTCGACCCTTCTTAAATATCAAGACACCACGGGAGTGATAAACCCTGCAAGTTTAAAGAATGTGGCAAAACTTTGCATCCATGTCCACCCCACTGGTCGTTGTGGGCGCACGCTTTTAGGCGGGCAGTGAGTGGAGTTCCCAGGGAGGCTGTGTGGGCCGGTTCTCTGGGGGAGTGTTGAGTTACTGGCCCATCTCCACTTGCCTGAGGTCCACTCAGACTTTCTGTTTCTTCTTCGGTTGGTGTGTGCTTCTCGCGGGAAGCCTGCCCATTCCAGGTGGGCTTTCCCAGCACGTGGCCCTCTGGTGGCATCTGCCCTGCCCTCAGCTTTTGACTTGTGTACCTTGGTCGTGGTGACGCCTTTCTGGCCCCTCCTGAGGTTGGTCATCTCAGTCTCTTCCCTTTTTCTTCTTTCACAGTCCAGCTAAAAGTTTGCCAGTTGTATTGATTTTTTTTTTTTTTTTTTTTTTTTGAGAAGCTGACTCTGGGTTTCCGTGACCTCCTCTGCTGCGTCTCCCCTCTAGATCTGGTCGATTTCCACTCCATCCAGGTCGCCTCAGCCCGCCTGCGCGTGGGCTGCAGTTTGCTGCTCTTCCGGGGCTCTCGCGGGCGAGGCCAGCCTGCGGGTCTAGACAGTCCTTTTAGCCCAGCGTCCACGGGTGGGAATCCCCCCCCACACCAAGCGCTGCTTTGCTGCGTTCCGTCGGTCCTGAAGTGTTCGGTCATCTTTCCTGGCCATCTCGCAGTATTTCCAAGTCAGTCCTCCGACCTGCTGGTCACTTGGGTGTGAGTGTCCATGTGGTCGTGTGTGTGCTGCGGTTCCCTTCTGGTCCCGGCCTGCCTGTCCCCTTGCTCGCCCTGTGCAGGGCCTGCTGCAGAGTCCCACGTGTCCGTGAGAAGAGCGTGTCCCGCCGTCATGGGGGGTGTCCTGTGGCGCTCCCTTAGATCGTTCTAGACTTTGGGGTACAGCAGTGACCCAGACTCGCAGATTCCCCGCCCTGGGGGGACACCTTCCTGGCAGTGGAGACAGCGATCCAGAGAGCCTCGGCGCAGGAGGAGGGGCGCGGGGTGCACCCTGGGAGCAGAGGAGGGCGGGTGGGGCCTCCCGAGGGGGTCCTGGAGCCGAGACTCCAGGGAAAGAAGCCAGAAGGGACGACGGAGAATCTGGTGACATTGGTGGGAACGCACCTTTTTCATGGGACGTTTTTAAAGCTTCGAAAGTGACCGCCTTGCCCGTCGTTAGACGTGCGGCCAGGGCGCCGGGCACACGCCCTGCCCTGCCGCCGGCACCACCCGCAGAGCGTCCTCCCCCTCCCCGCCTGCCTGCCTGGAACTGTCCGCCGAGCCCGGACTCCCCCATCTCTGTGGTCTGCTCTCCTGGGGCCTCCTGTCAGTGGGCCCCTGCGGCCCTTGTCTTTTGTGCCTGGCTCTGGTCACTCAGTGTCCTCGGGTTCGCTGTGGCGTGGCGCGAGTCTGAACTTCCTTCCATCTTCAGGCTGAGCGATGTCTTGCTGTCCGTCCACCTGTGGACGCTGCGCTGCCCCTGCGTTTGGCTGTGGGCGATGTTGGTGCACGTGGCATGCACCCCCGGGTCCCCAGCACCTCCTGGAGTGGCACCAGTGCCAGGCCATCGGGCCGTGGGATCCCAGTGCTGGATCCTCTGCCCACTCACCCCCAGCCCCCGTGGCCTCTGCCTGGCGGGAGGCCCCTCCCTCGCTGCAGGGCCCAGGACGGGTGGCCGTGGGTGGGGACGTTGTGGGGCATGACTGTTCCCACACCCGCGTCCTCCCAGGAGGCGAGCTGTGTCCTGGGAACCTGGTGGGGGTGCCTCACCTTTGTGGCTTCACGCGGTGCAGGCCCAGGGCCGACCCAGGCCGGCGTGGGCTGGAGGCGGCAGAGGAGGGCGTGGCCGTGCCAGCACCGATCGGGCCTCTGCGAAGGCCTCAGGCCCGAGGCCGGCTGGTTGTGCAATGGGTCCTGTGAGCAGTCACGTGTGAGCGAGGTCATCGGCCCAGTGGGACCTTGGGTGGCCGGAGCAGCAGAGCAGGAGGAGGGGTGGGCAGGGCACCGCCCGCTCCCGGGAAGCTTCGTCTGGACGGCACCCGAGCGGTGGCCAGTGCGCGGTCCCCGCTGGGCTGACGTGTGGCTCGGGCACGCTCTCACCGTGGAGCAGTGCTCCCGGGCCCCACGGCGGTGCCCCCAGGCCAGCCCTTGCCTGGCCACGCGGGAGACACGGTCCTGCCTGCAGCCCCTCCGCAGGCCTGCGTCTCAGCTCTCCCGAGCTCTCTCCCGGGTGGGCCAGGTGGCCGTCCCTGGCAGTGGCTGGGCTCCTGCCCTGCTGCTGTGCCCAGCTGAGGGGAAGGCGCGGGCTTGCACTGTCTGGTTCACGGGGAGCTTCCTCCAGCTCCTTGGCCACCGGCTTCCCGCTTCCTGAGTGCGCCGTCTCCGCGAGGCACCCTCGTCTGCTTACTGCTGTTTTGCCGGTCCTTCCTGTGATCCGGCTGTGTGTCCCCACTGGGCTGTCTTCTCTGCTGCTTGCAGGGAGTGGCCTTGGCCTGCAGAAGGTGTGCACGTGGAGGGCTTGGGGCTTCTCTCTAGGGCCCCGCCCGCTCCCCCCCTGCCCTGCCCTCCTGGGAGCTCTCCCGTGCTCCGCGGCAGCTCCAGCGCTTGGCTTGCCAGGGTTCTGGGTCCGTCCGGAGTTGGCGTCTGTCTAGCCAGGGCCGGGGTCTGCTCTCCACACGGTGACCCCAGCCAGCCCGGGGCCGCGTCCCCCTCCGGATCACTCACGACCCTCCCCTCTCCGCTGCTCTGTGGCCCGGCTCCGAGGGACGCGGTGGACTTGCAGTTGGTTGGCCGCAGCCTGCGGCGTCCTCTCCTCGGCGCTGCAGTGGCCTGTGCACTTGGCTCCATCCCACGGTGGACAAAGGAAGCGCTTCCGGTCCGGTCCGCGCGGGGCTCCCAATCAGCAAGGGCAGCGCGGTGGACACGGGCACCGGCCCTGCAGGGGAGCCCTGGTCACCATTTTTCATGGTGGCCGCCAGGCCCTTGAGATGTGCCTAGCACTATTTATTACAATGCCTTCTGACACATATTGGGCTGCATAAAATACGCTATGCAAATTTCCATTGCCATTTTATCTCACTTTTTAATGTAGCTACTAGGAAACGTGGAATTACATTTGCAACCCAAATCGCAACGCTCTGGGGCAGCGTAGGGTCTGCCGCTCCTTCCCGAGGGCTGGAGCCGGCTCTTCTCAGCCCCCGTCCTCGCCCTGGATGGAGATGGCCGCAGGCCTGCCGCCTGGCTCTCAGTGGGCTCCTGGCCGGAGGGCTGCCCCTGTGGAGTTTTTCAGCCTATGCTGGGCGGAAGCCCTGCCCCCAGGGACATGTGGTCCCTAGACACCTGATGCTCCTGCAACGTGAACCTGGCCTTAGCTGAGGGGTCAGTGGCCTGGGACGGAAGAAAAGAAACCCCCCAGGGTTGCAGACCTCCAGGCTGGGCACAGCGTCTTCCTGAGCTGGGGCAGAGGTGATCCCTTTACGTACACACCCACTCACTGCTTGATTAGCACCCTGATAACAAACTCCTGTTACAACGCTTCCCTAAATAGAGTTACTGTAGGTAGGGGGAAGTGGGCAGGGGAGGGGCGGGGCAGGAAGGAGAGGAATAAGCAGACGTCATCACCGTGTGCGCATGTAACTGCACGACCCTGGGATTCCACATCACGCGTACAACCAGAAGAGTGGGAAATGATGCCCCTTCTATATGGTGATCAAAGTGCATTCTCCTGCATGTGTGACTAATTAGAACACATAAAACGAAGCTTTCCTATCCCTAGTCCTCTCACATGAAACAGCACGGCAATGCCTTCGTTGTAGCTCCCGCAGTTGTCCCGACGACCTCTGGATGAGCTGCGGGCTGCGTCCGACTTCCAGGTCCTGCTGCGAGCGGCTCGGGCGCTGGTGACCACGTGTGCCGACCTCTGACCTCCACGGCTCTGCTCTGGAAGAAGGAGTTTGGCCAGGTTGAATGTGTCCCCTGGAGTCCATGGTGCAACCGTGTCTGGGGGCGGGACATTTAGGAGGTCATCAGGTCACCAGGCTCATGAGTGGTCAGTGCCACTGTCTCGGGATGGGTTGGTGATGGAGGGGAGCTGGTCGCTCTGCTGTCTGGGTCCCTTGCCCTCGCTCCTCCTGCCGTGTGGGGACACGGAAGGCCCTCAGCAGACACCAGTGCTGGCCTTGGACTTCAGCTTCCGGACTGTGGGACGTAGCCTCACCCCGTGAGCTTCCTCGGGGAGGCTGAGCTTGCGGGAGCCGCCTGGGCTCCGGAACCTGCAGGCGCGGTTATGCCAGAACCGTGGGCACTCCCTGCTGCGTCCCTCCCTCCTGGTGCCCAGCAGCCCTGTCTGTGGATGTCCATGGCCACCTCCCACAGCCCGTCCGCCCAGAAGCCCCCTGACCTTCCTGAACAGTGTGGTCGGTGACCCCTGGTTGGAGTGTCCCCTGCTAACAGAATCTGTCCCCGTGACTGTCTGTGCAGCTGGGTCCTGAGTCTCTGGGCAGCTGGGGACACACTGGGCCCAGCCTCTCAGGTACTCCTGCTGGACCAGAGCCTGGACGTGCATCTGCGTGGCCAGGACGTGGGCACATGCGTCAGCACGCTGTCCAGCAGGCCAGCGTGGCGGGGGTTCTGCCTGGGGGCTTTGGCCACGTGGTGGGTCAAGTCCCTCTGCTCTTGCCTGGAACCCCCCAGCTGCATGCTCCTGTGTCCTGGCGGTCAGCAGCTCTGCTGCCTAACTGCTGTGTGATCTTGGGCAAGCCAGTGGACCTTTCTGGGCCGTAAGGTAGAGGTACAGACGGCTTGGGTAGCCGCGAGCATGCAGGAGGTCACTATGCGGCGCTGACTCCTGTGAGGCCCACAAGCTGCCACCTGCTCTGTGGCTCTGTGGGCGACGCGCATGTCACGTGCCCAGGCCACCTGGGCCGCACGGGTCATCACCTCGGCAAACGCCCATCCGTCAGGTCCTCCCTGCCCTGCGGGACCTCCTGTTAGTGCAGGGACCCTGCTGTAGGGCAGAGCAGGGGGGCTCAGCTCCCACCCGTTCTCTGCGGCCCCTCCAGCCCCTGGAGTGAGCTGGGCTCTGGGACCAGGATGATGGGGGCCAGTACCCCAGCTCCCAGGGCTGTACTGCCCTTGCTGGAGACACTGGCCACCGGGGGGTAGCCAGGACTCCTTCCTCAGCTGCCTGCAGGGCACGGGGGACAGAGTGGCAGTCTGTGTGTGTCACAGGGGTGGGGCTGGGGTCATGCCATGGAAACTCCAGTCTCCAGGCCGTCCCCCCACCAGCTGGCCTGGGAGCCGGGAGCTTGGTCCCGATGGGTCTTCCTGACCTGGACCCCTTTCTGTTCCTCTGAAATGTCACCTGCCATCTCTTGTCCACTGCCTGGGAAGTGGAGACAGGGTCACGGGCACCCCTGATCCAGTCACCCTCCGACAAAGCCTGCATTGTCGTGGGCAAGGCCCTCGGGGCCCTGCAGGCCAGGCTCAGCTCCCCTTGGCCAATGCTGCCCGTGTGCCCTGCCAGTGTGGCCTTGGTCAGACCCCTGCCCTTCTTGCTGTGGCCCTCAGCTTCCCGGTCACAGGTCGTGATGACAACACCTACCAATGACCTTTGCTTTGAATGGAGGGTTCTGTCTGTCCACCTTTGCTCATTATGAGCCACCAGACTTAGGGGCAGCAACCAGTGACAAGGCTGAGTGACGCCAGGAGATGTCCCTCCAGCACCTGCAGGCGCCGACTCTGGGAGGCCAAGCCTTCTGTGAAGAGGTGGTGTGGTGTCCGCCTCTGGCCGCGCATGCTCTGGAGTCCTTGCGTCCTCTCCAGGTGGCCCTGCGCACCTCATGCAGCGTGAGCGAGGGGCTGGCTGTAGCTCTGTTCTTGGGGTGCGCCCAGGAAACGGTTGCGTGTGTTTAGTGCACAGCCGTCGTCCAGGACTTTCAGTCTGTGGATGGTGGGGTGCGCAGAGGAGGGCTGGCAGCCACCACTGCGTCTCAGGTCTGGAGGCTGCGCAGCGTGCGCTTGCTGTGTGCCGTCTCCCTCCACCTGGAACAGAGCAGTGCAGCGACAGGCAGTGCAAGGGGGAGTGGCTGTGGCTGTGTTCCAGGAAAACTTAATTTACAAAGACAGATGGGCCCTGGGGCGTGGCCCTGGGGTGTGGCCAGGGTGGGGGCCTAGGGGCGTGGCCCTGGGGCGTGGCCATTATGGGCCCTGGGGGCATGGCCATGGTGGGGGCCTAGGGGTGTGGTCCTGGGGCGTGGCCATGATGGGCCCTGGGGCGTGGCCAGGGTGGGGCCTAGGGGCGTGGCCCTGGGGCATGGCCATGATGGGCCCTGGGGCATGGCCCCGGGGGCGTGGCCAGGGTGGGGCCCTGGGGGCGTGGCCCTGGGGGCATGGCCATGATGGGCCTGGGGGGGTTGGGGGGGCATGGCCAGGGTAGGGCCCTGGGGGCATGGCCAGGGTGGAGCCCTGGGGGCGTGGCTAGGGTGGGGCCCTGGGAGTGTGGCCAGGGTGGGGTCCTAGGGGCGTGGCCCTGGGGGCTATGCGTGGCCATGATGGGCCCTGGGGGCGTGGGGGTGTGGCCAGGGTGGGCCCCAAGGCCTGGGGTTGTCTGTTGGTTGGAGCCAGGGTCAGCTGGTTGGCCTGGTCACCCATTCATGGGCTCCTGTGGGCAGCAAGAGGAGGAGCCCAGGGTGTGACTGGGCGTGGCTCTGCTTGTGTCACGTTTGCTGTTGTCCTGCTGCTTTTGCTGATGGACAGAATGACCACGTCCAGGGCCTGGTGGAGCAGACTTCCCCCGGGGCAGATGAGGGAGGCCAGACTGCAGGAGCCTCCCGTGACACTGTGACAGCCTGCTGAGAGTGTGAAGGGCAGGTCCTTGGAGGGCGGCCCAGTCCCAGCACTGGTCCCTCCCAGCAGCTGTTGGTGCTGCTGCCCCATCACGGAGCTGGGCAGAGCACTGCGGAGGTGCCAGGCTGGTCCTCAGTGCCCCTCCTGGGTGGCATTGTGGCCTGGCTGCCCCGCTGACTCTTGTTTTAGTTTGGCTTCTGAGTAATTGTACGTGGCACCCGTGACAAGGTAGTGTCAGTATGCACTGTCTCCCTGCTGGTGATGGAACTGGGACCAGGAGAGTGACAGGCGCTTTTGCAGGGTGTGGTGCCACTGTGGGTGGACCCAGCCCACAGCCCCTTCCCCCGGCCTACTTTCCTAAGGACTGAGCTCCTTCCTGGTGGAGCAGGGGAGGCTGAAAAAAGGAGGCTGAGGAGGGAGTGGGGGCCTCCCTCTAGTCCTGCCAGACCTTGGGCCTTGGTTTCCCTGTCAGGAGAACGGGCCAGTCGGCAAGGTCACATTCCTCCCAGCACAGACCCCAGCGTGCACCTGAGGACAGTGAGGACCTGCCGTCCCTCTGCAGGCCCCGCCGGGCTGCTCATTGGCCTCCAGAGGTGGCTCTTGGCGGAGGCTGCAGGTCGGGGTTTCTCCACTGCTCGCCTCTGTGGCCTTGGCCTTGTGGCCTTTCCCTGCAGGGGAGCCGTTTAGGATCAGTGCTCCTCTTTTTCTTTGAAGGCAAAATGGACACATCTTGAAATGAGCCATTTTAAAGCGTGTGGTCGAGTGGTCTTTAGTCCATGCCCACCGTCGGCAGCCGCCAGCTCAGGTCCCCTCTGAAGTCCTGGTTTTCATCTGCCGTCCGCACCCTCCACCCTCGTTGCCACGGTCCACTCTGGGGATTTGCTGACCTGCAGGTTCCTGCGGGTGGGGTCACACCCTGTGGGCTTTGGCGTCTCCCTGACCGGGGGAGCGTGCCCGCTGCTTCTCGGCCCTCAAGCAGGACAGTCCACCTGGTCCTCCAGTGGACACAGGCTGGGGGTCTTCTAATTCAACTCAGTTCTGACACTGTCCACCTGGAGGCCATTGCTGGGCACCAGGCTCCGCACTGTCCCCGTGGGCCAGGCTGAAGATAGAGCAGGAGCCCAGGATTCACCCAGCGGCGTCCGGGCTGCTTCTCCACCTTCCAAGCAGTCGGCACTGGCGAGGGAGCAGCGGGGCCCAGGCGGGCCAGGGTCAGCCAGTCTGGCAGGGACCGTCCTCATTAACCCTTACGCAGAGGAAAAGTGTCCCGAAACACCGATGCTGGCCAGCTGTGATCTTGTCATCATCTTCCTGTCCCCTCTGTGCCGGGCAGGCGACTTGGACACCACCCTCTGCCGTCGGTGTCCTGCTCTGCTGCCTGCCACCCCTTCCTGTCTCTGACCCCAGCCTGCTCCGCGCGGCTGCCCACCCTGTTTCACGAATGAGGAGCTGCCCGGCGCCAGGGCCACAAACCAATCAAGACCTTGCACCCATTAGGTCCCAGGGCGTCCACTCTGCGTGTCAGTGAGATTGATAGCAGTGTTGACGACGGCTGGGTACCGCCATCGGGGGCTTACGTATGCTTCATTATCACTAAGAACAAAACAGAGTGTCCTGGAAGACAGACCCCAGGGCAGGAAAGCCATCCTCCAAATAGGACGCAAGGGACAGATGCTGTCCCCCCAGATGCTGGGACAGAACGGGTAAGTTGTAGTTGTGACATTCGATGGAGTTAGAGCTCCGTCCTGCAAGACCACCCCTACCTCGCTGCTCACCCCAAGTCCCGGGTTTCCTGGACTCTCGACCACGTGGTATAAACCAGGCTCCCACCACACCCTCCTGGGTGGCAGTGATTGGCTAGAATAGCCCTCAAAGGGTGGACGTGTCCCTTCATTTCCTGGTTACTATAAAGGGTTTTACAGGGCTATAGATGACCCCAGGTGAAGAGGTCCAGAGGCGGGGTCTGGCGGGTGCTGAGCCCAGCGCTCTGTCCTTGTGGAGAGGCCCAGCTGGTGCTCATACGTCCCCTTGCTCCAGTCTTTACAAGGCGTGATCCCCAGGGCCCCCTTGCCTTTCCCAGAGGTCGTGGTGGGCTGACAGTCCCCAGCTAATCACTTGGTCTTTCTAGCGGCCTTCCGCATCAGCCTGAGCTCAGGTGGGCTCAAAAGGGGCTTCTTTCTAATACAGTCATCCTCCCTCACCTGCAGTTTTGCTTTTCTTGGTTACCCATGTGTCGTCAATCACGGTCTGAAAACATCAGTGGAAAATTTCAGAAGTAAACAATTAATCAGGCTTCAGCTACAGTCACTCAGGACGGTGTGACAATCACATGGCATCGCATGTTGTCACCTGAAGCGATGGCCGCTTGGAGCAAAGAAGCCGCGGGAAGAAGTTTAGAGACGAACTGGAAACAAACAGCCCTTTATTCTGATAACTTTTCTCTCTGGCTCTAACTACACCCCGACACGCCATCCACGCTCCTCTAGCCTCCAAAAATGGCGCAGACCTCCTCCACAATCTCTCTCAAGTCCCTCGAGATCTCCGGCCAAGTCTCACAAAATCCTGGGCCAAGTCCCGTGAGACTACGGAAGGCGCCAATGCCCCACACATGTCCAAAGCCCGTAGTCAACCGCAATTTAAGCCATCTCCCCAAACAGGGCTCCTACAATCGCACTCTTCCCTGCCTGGGATGTGAATCGTGGCTTTGTTCAGAGTGTCCATGCTGTATACACTGCCTACCCGTCAGTCCCTTAGTAGCCATCTTGGTTGTCAATCAGCTGTTGTGGTTTTGCCATGCCTGTGTTCACGCGCTCCTTTACATAGCAGCCTAACGCCGCAGCCCACCAGGCAGACATCGCGTCACCTCACATCCCCACAGGAAGGAGGTGAGTGCCGTAGGAGATATTTTGAGAGAGAGACACACTACGTTCACGTAGCTTTTGTTACAGCACACTGTTGGAATTGATCCATTTTATCACGGGTTGTAGTTGTCCTCCCTGCTGTCCCCTACCTGTAGCCCACCTTCACCACAGGCCTGTGTCTAGGCTCAGGGCATGCACGGGTCTGGGGCCGTCGCAGGTCCAGGCCTCTGCTGGTGCCTGGGACGCGTCCCCTGTGGGTGTGCTCAGGAAGTCCCGGTGGCCGTCGTCCCTGTGCTGGGAACGGGGACCACGTCTGACATGTCGCTTCTCATACCTGGAAGGACAGCGGGGGCGGCTCCAGTGCCCGCTCCCGGGCGTGGCCGCGGGCTGCTGCGCCGTGTGGCGCACCACGCTCTGCCCACGCCTCTCTCCGGGCCTGGCCGCCCCTCTCTCTGCTGGCACGGTGCTTGTACTTCCGGGGGGACGTCTGTCCTTTCTCCTTGTGAGGGATCGCCGTGCTCAGTGCCGGCAGGGCCCGCGGGTGGGGCTGCTCCAGCTGCTGCTCTGCACGAGGGGAGGGCGTGACATTTCCTCCGCGTGTGGGTGCCCGTGTATGCCCGTGTGATCCCCAGGCCCCCCGGGGGTGAGCGTGGTCATTCATTTGCCTGTGACAGAAGAGGACGTGGAATTAGCTGGAATGCAGACTGTGGGTGAGTGGCAGAGCAGGCAGGGAACGGGCAGGTGACTTCAGAACCACGCCCACTCTGTCTTCCAGAACAGGCCCAGGCTTGTGTGGGCTGCGTCCAGCTGGCACACTCAGGCCCGAGGCTGGGACCACTCCGTGGAGCCATTTTGGAACACTCACAACTTCCTGTCAGTCTCTGTGAGGAGGGTGAGCACTTCTAAAAATAGCCCTCTGGAGGCAGTGTTTTTAAACAGTTCAGTAATCTAGTTATTCCCTGTTGGGTGGCTGTATTAGTCAGCTTCCTGTTACTGTGACAAAGTACTGGAGGCGGTGAACTTACAGAGAGGAAAGGTTGATTTAGGTCATGGTTCTGCAGGTTGCAGTCTACGATCCGGTGATCCCGGATCACTGGATGAGGGTGATCACTCTCTGGTCAGGGTGCTGGGTGGCCGTGGCAGGGAAGGCGGGTAGAGCAAACTGCTTACCCTGTGAGCCAAGAAGCAGACACAAGAGACGGGACCCCCAGAGTCCCTTGTGAAGGCAGCCCCCAGCGGCCTGAGGGCCTCTCAAGGACGCTCCTCTTTTTCCTCCACAAGCCACTTGTTAGAACGCCAGCTGTATGTAGGGCAAAGGCGGCGTGGCCTGCTCGTGAGCAACGGAAGCAGCGAAGGCCTGTGCACCTGCAGCCCTCGGGAGGACGCGTGTCCTTCTACAGGGCCCCACCCCGACCGAGCTCGGAGCTGGCAGGGTCTCACACTCTGCATGTCACGGTGCTTGGCCCTCTACAGGAAGGCTGCCTGCAGGTGCGTAGGCGTCACCTCGTGTCTGTGTGTCTGCGGGGTTCTAAGCAGGGTGCTGCTTCTCGCGTCACCTGTGCGTGCCTGTGTCGGGGTTACCTGGGCAGAGCCCTGCTCTGAGGTGGGGTGGCTGGTCCCACTAGCTCTGCCTTGGGGCCGAGCTCCTGCCACCCTGGGGGGGCACCTCTTTATTCTAGAGGGGGCCGGGCTCTGAGAGGGAGGAGATCGGTCCTTGTGACACGGGAGGAACAGGTGGCCATCAGGCCCTCGTGAAGGGGGAAGATGCCCACAGTCCACTGCCTCTGGCTCCTTGGGCCTCGGCCTCACTGGCAGCAACGGGAGGTGGCGCTCCAAGCCCACCGCGTGGCCTTTCTGCTCCTGGAGGTCCCACGCAGGCCGGGGACCCTGGGCTCCACGGGTGAGGCCTCCTGAGGCCGTCTTACCAGCCTCTTCTTTCCTCCCTGGTCCTCACGAGGACCCTCAGCAGGTGACCTGGGCTCCTGCCTGTCACCATGAGGCCCGCTGGGACGCTCTGTTGCTCCCAAAGTCCTCCAGGGAGGCACTGCCATCGGCCACCGCGTGGCAGAGCAGGGAGACCAAGGGACGGGTGGAGCGCGGTGCGGGGTGCGGCTGTGCCTGCGTGTGCCTGCGTGTGCCTGTGTGCGTGCCTGTGCACGTCTGTGCATGTCTGTGTGCACGTGTCTGTGTGTGCACGTGTCTGTGTGTGTGCACGTGTCTGTGTGTGTGCACGTGTCTGTGTGTTGTGTGTGCACTTGTCTGTGTGTGCACGTGTCTGTGTGTGTGCACGTGTCTGTGTGTGCACGTGTCTGTGTGTGCACGTGTCTGTGTGTGTGCACGTGTCTGTGTGTGCACGTGTCTGTGTGTGTGCACGTGTCTGTGTGTGTGCACGTGTCTGTGTGTGCACGTGTCTGTGTGTGTGCACGTGTCTGTGTGTGCACGTGTCTGTGTGTGTGCACGTGTCTGTGTGCACGTGTCTGTGTGTGCACGTGTCTGTGTGTGTGCACGTGTCTGTGTGTGCACGTGTCTGTGTGTGCACGTGTCTGTGTGTGTGCACGTGTCTGTGTGTGTGCACGTGTCTGTGTGTGTGCCTGTGTGTGCTTGTGTCTGTGTGTGCGTGTGTGTGTGATGAGAAAGCCACTCGGGGAGGCTCCTGTGGGGCCCTCCCACGTCCCTGAGCCACGTGGGGCTTGGAAGGTCTGCGCCTGCGGCTGGTGCACCCGGAGGCCCAGAACTTGGATTCTCAGACGGGGAGGCTCAGAACTTGGATTGGGGGTGCGGGGTCAGTGGGGGCTCTGAGGCAGGTGGGAACCAGGCTGGGGCAGAGCCCGGGTGGAGGGGAGGCCGCCCTGGGCCGGGTGTGCTGGAGGTGGCGCCTGGGGCTGGGCACAGAGACTGGCATGCCCGCCCGGCCCGCCCCTTCCCTCGGCGTCCATGCCCGCGGAGAGTGGGCCACGGGCTGAGGCCTCCTGGCGTGCCGGCCTGGGGGCCACCCCTGTCCCCGTGCCTTCCCGCCCGGTGGCTCTTGGGAATCCCAGAGTCGGCCGTGGGTTTCTCGGGCCTGCAGCTCTGGGCAGGGCAGGGCACGGGGTCCAGGCTGCCGCGTGGGAGGCCCGGCCACATGCCAGGGAGGGGCAGGAGTCGGTGCCCCTGAGCGTGGCTTGGCCATGTGGATGGCTTGCCCAGCTGTTTCAGGGGAGGCGGCCGTGGGCGCCCCGGCGTGCCTTGCCTGAGGACCTGGGCCCTGGACGTCGCGGGCAGTGACCGCTCCCCACGGGCCGTGGGCAGGTTAGTGGGCCAGAGGACGGTGGCTGAGCTCCGGGCCAGCTGAAGGTGACGGCTGCACAGTCTTGCCCTCTCTGCCCGTGTTCACCAGGTGACCTTCAGTCTCGTGCACGTGACAGGTGACAAGTGGCCCCGGGTGTCCTAGACCCCGGGAGTGGGTGGCCTCAGAGGTGCCGCCCTGCAGATGTGATTGCGTCCAGGATCCGTGGTGGGGACGGCCTGGACCCGCAGTGCCCTCACAGGATCCGTGGTGGGGACGGCCTGGACTCGTGTTGCCCTCACAGTATCCCTGGTGGGGACGGCCTGGACCTGCGGTGCCCTCACCGGCTCCTGTGGGGACGGCCTGGACCCGCGGTGCCCTTACAGGCTCCTGTGGGGACGGCCTGGACCCGCGGTGCCCTCACAGGCTCCTGTGGGGACGGCCTGGACCCGCGGTGCCCTCACAGGCTCCTGTGGGGACGGCCTGGACCCGCGGTGCCCTCACAGGATCCGTGGTGGGGACGGCCTGGACCCCGCGGTGCCCTCACAGGATCCGTGGTGGGGACGGCCTGGACCCGCGGTGCCCTCACAGGATCCGTGGTGGGGACGGCCTGGACCCGCGGTGCCCTCACCGGCTCCTGTGGGAGGCAGAGGGAGGCTCGATCGTGGTGAGGTGGCCGCAGAGACGCGCGGAGGCCAGAGCCCAGCTGCCACAAGCCAAGGCCCCGGGACCGGAGCTGGAGGAGGCGGGAAGGGGCCTCCTGCAGTCTCGGGGGCACCTGGCCCCCGGGTGCCTCGACTTCAGGCCAGAGACCCCGGTGTCGGACTCTAGCCCTGGAACCAGGGAGAGGCGGCAGCCTCAAGCCCTTGCTGGTGGACACTGGTGATGGCAGCACAGGACACTCACTGGGCTTCCCTCTAGTGTCCCCCTCCATGGGAAGTGGGCCCCGTTTTGTCCTTGTCACTAAGAAGGAAGGTGTAGGCGTCCCATGTCCGGTGCTCAGGTCCTGTCCTTCACCGTGATGGCAGGGCTGGTCACTGCAGGAGCCTGCAGTGCCTGTCCCAAGAGGACGGCAGCCTTGTCCCGTGGCCCTGCAGAGGCTCCAGGAAGCCCCGGGGACCTTGTGACAAGGCTGACCGTGGGAGAGCTGGCTCTGAGAGGCCCCCACAGGTCACCGCAAAGGGGACCAGGCCTCGGGAGTCTGTGGTCCGCAGGGGTGGACTGGCTCGCCCTGTCCCCAGTCAGGCCGCCACCCCATCTCCTGCAAAACACCGGGAGCGGCTCCCGTTTGCCAGCACCCGCGGACCTCAGCAGCCCTGGGCAGGGCCTGTGTCTGGGGCGAGTGGGGCCCGGCGCCCGCCCCGCCTGCCCGCCGGTGTCTTGCTGAGCTCTCACTGGCCTCTGCTGGGCTGCCCCGGACCTTCACGTGAGGGGCTCGGTAGGTCACAGACCCCCAGTTTTAATGCTGAATATGGGTTGCTCTCCTTTTTCAGAAGGGGAAACTGAGGCAGATAGGGTGGGGCTCGCCGGGCTCACAGACTTGTGCCCAGGCACATTCCATGCCCCTGGGGTCTCCTGGGAAGCTGGTGCTGTGCCCGGCACTCTAGAAGTTGACACCTCTGCTGGGCGTCCACCCCTCCCTGCGCCCGTCCCCCGGGCGCCCAGGAACTTCTCCTGCACTCTGGCCGTGCTCTGCAGAGGGGAAGGTCGCCATGGGCAGCTCGGGGCAGGTGCCCTGTGCACGGACCTGGTTCAGAACGGGCTGGCCCACCCTGCATCCTTCTGCTGGCGCCCAGGGCCTTGAGTGCTGCTGTGCTTGTCCTCCGGGTCCCTGGGCCCCCGGGTCACTCGGTGACACTGGAACAGTCACGCGGAGGGTGGCTTTGTCTCTGTTGGGATTTTAGGCTTGCTCAGGCTTTTGAAGTTTTCGTGGGAGCCCTCCGTCTGCAAGCTCGGCAAACCCCTGCACCTGGGCCTTTTCTTCCTTTCTTGAATTCCTTGAGATTCAGGTCCGCGGGGCGCAGAGCCGAGGACACACTCGGGACTTCGCTCAGCTCCAGAGCATGGAGATGGAGAGGGACCCCGGGTGGTCACCTTCTAGAGTGCCGGGCACAGCGCCAGCTGCCGGGAGACACCGCGCTGGGATGGCTAAGGCAGCCTTGACGCTGGGAACAAGTGGGACCTGAAGAGGGATGGGGCTGGGGTCTGGCTTCTGTGCCCGCCTCCTCTGCGGGTTCGTTTCCGCTTTGTGGGTGAAGCCTCACCTGCGCTTCAGCCAAGGACAAGAGGACACTGGAAACTCGCTGATTTCACCTTTTCTTGGAAATACCGAGAATCAGAACACAACTCACCCCAGCGAGCACAAGTGAGGCCCCACACCGTGGGAGACATTCAGGCGTGAGGCGGAGCCAGCCGCCCGCCCGGCCTCCTTCCTCCCCAGCAGCTGCGGCTGCTTGGTGGGCCGCCGGTCAGCAGCAGGTGGCCGCCTGGCGTCTGGAGGCGCGTGGGAGACGCTGAAGTTCCACGTGCTGGGTGAGCAGCGCCACAGGGCGCAGGCGGGACAGGGGCAGGGCTGCGGGTCCCTCGCCCGCTCCAAGTTGTTGCTTCCTGACTTGGAGCCACAACGTCGCGGGAGAAAAACTCGGAGGCGGAATGAAGATGAAAGAAGGTTTTTTATTCTTCGGCTTTAGCAACCTCTCACAACTCTAACACTGGCTCTCTCAGCAACCTCTCTGGCTCTTTACTACTTCTGACTACTGACTCTTCACTTCTTTACTTTCTTTTACTTTTGCTTTCTTAGAGAGAGCTTAGAGAGAGAGAGAGAAAGAGAGAGAGAGAGCTTCTTCTTCTTTCTTCTTCGGCAGCCTCGGCCTGACTCTGACCAGCAACAATTTCCTCTCTCTATATATCTCTTTGGTTTTCTTCTTCTGACCACGTTCTAGCTGCTCTGACTCTTTTCTTCTTCTCTGACCCGAACTCTTCTTCCGACTGACTGAGCGACTGAACGACTGACTGAATGAACGCCGCTTCTGACCGCTTTCACCCGGTTATATACCTTTAGCTTTGCGGGTGCGTCACGTGCATTTGATTATTATCAGGTGGAACTCATGGCTTCCAGCTAGCCACAACAGCCATCTCCCTGATTGGGGCTGCTTCACCAAGTCCTTCTGCTCCCTGGACTCCTGCGTCTGCTCCTCACGGGGAGTGGCAATCCCACGTCCTCCCCAGGACCAGCTCTCCCCGGGTTTTCAGAGGGAGAGCCCCGGCCGCGGGTGGGCAGCTGGGCACGTGGGGACGTCTCCGGTCATCCTGGTGCCGAGAGGCGGCGGTGGTGAGGAAGACCACCTGTGCACGCTGGAGAGGGGGACCTGGCGGCAGCGCCGCCCTCCTGCCCAGCGTGGCCAAGCACTGGGAGCTCTGGGGCGAGTCCCTGCGCCTCGTCCCCCTCACGGTCGTGAAGATGGCTTCGGAGCCCTGCTCAGGGCTGGCAGGGACACGGGCGGGCATCACATGCAGCTCCCTGCGGACAGGGCTGGGGCCTCGCGGAGCCCGTCCTGTTGGAGGCTCCGCTTGGGAAGACCCCGGGCCTTCTTCACTGTGTGGCCGGGAGCACAGCTCTCCCGGGTCCCCTGTCCCCACATCTCAGCAGCCACGCTTAAAGGATGCTCAGCATGGCCCTGGGGGGCAGTGCCTGACCCCCAAGTGACCCTGCAGGCCCTGCCACCCGTGAGCAGATCATCAGCACTCAGAGCTGATCTGAAGAGCCTGGGTGCCCTTTAGGGTGGCCCTGGAGGTCAGGAGGGCACAGCCAGGCCTGCAGCTTTCCAGGACTTTCCTGCTGTGACGTTTGGAGTGGGCGTTTCCCACCCTGCTTCAGACGCCCTGGGTGTGACTGGGACCTCCGTCTTCGCAGTGTTCTGACTAGTGCGGGCCGAGGCAGCGGCTTGGGAAGAAACGCGGTCTGTTCAGGTCGCTTCTCTGCCCACGGAGAGGGGCACTGGACCTCAGCTGACCAGAGCCCTGGGGTGGCGGTGCTGCGGGGTGGGCCTGCACCGCGAGGCAGGGCCAGGGCACTTCTGTGCCCAGCACTGGCCACATAGGCCACTGGAGCCTGGCTCTGAGTGGCTGAGACTGGACAGGGCGTGTGGCCTGGGGCTGGGCCACCGAGACCCTGGGTGTGGGTCTTACAGGGTCTTTCCTGCTCTGGGTTTTCTCTGGCCCCTCAGGGGGACCCTGCGGGGACAAGAGCAGGGAGGGCGGGTGTGGACATCAGGCCGACTCTGCTGTCCCCTGTCCCCTGGAGCTTATCCTGGGAGGGACCCTGGTGGCATGACCGCACCACCTGGGACCAGCGTCCTTCCTCCGCCTGGCCCTCGGCCTCCGTGAAGCAGCGCCCAAGACGTTTCCCACAGCCCTCCCCTGGGACCCCGGCTCTGCCTGGCTCGTGGTGGCCGTTGTCATTTCCCGTCCCTATCTGGAGAGCCGGCGGGTTGCCCTGTGGACACTCCCTGGTCTCACCACGCTGCTCTGCAGCCGTCTTGGAAGGGGACGGTGGCCTCAGGGGTCGCTGTCCTCGCAGACCTGCTCTCCCTGGAGGCTCGGGGTGGCTGCAGGGACAGGTGAGTGGTGTGGGGGTCACCTGGCTGGGGAGCCTCGGGCCACAGCCTCACTGGAGAGACCCGACAGACACCGGAGAACTTGTCCCTGGGCGCAGGTCCCTTGCCAGCACAGGCTCGCCTTCCGGAGGACGGCAGGGTCCTCTCGCCTGCGGGGGGTGGCTCCTGCGGGAGCCTCGCCCTGGGCCGAGAGCAGGCCGCCCGGGCTCCACCCCGGTCCCCCGTGGGCGGCGGCCCTGCTGGTCCGTCTCTTACTTCTGTGAACACGACTCGTGTTCTTGGAGGTTGCTCTGATGACCCCGCCTGGGGGACAGGTTCAGGGCCCGGGGGACCCAGGCTCAGCAAGTTGCAGGACTTGGGCCACAGGAGTGGCTTGTCACAGTGACACGGGCACAGGAGTGTCCTGGGGAGGGTCTGGGGGACCGGGTGCCAGCTGCAGCTGCCCTCCCCTGGGGAGTCCCGGCAGCCCCGACTTCTCCGTCCCCCAGGGAGGCCCCCAGAGCCCTGGGGTGAGGGCTTTCATGGGGGCTCGTCCCGTAGGTGGGGCTGACCCCCGCGGCTGACCCAAGTCTGCAGCTCTGCCGCAGCCGCGGATCCCGCGCAGCCCGAGGCCCCGCCGCAGGTCATGCCAGCATAGGCTGAGGGAGGTGCCCATGAACGAGATGCCCGGGGACACTCTCACCAGGCAGGACACTCCAAGGACTCCAGTTACCCCCGAGGAGCTAGGCAGGGCCGGGCCCTTCCCTGGACTGTGCAGGGTTTGGACAGCCAGGCCCGCCCCCAGTCCCTCAGCACACGGCAGTGGGTACACGCCTCTGTGCCCGCCGTGCCCGTCAGGTCTGGGTCTGCGTTGGCATCTCTGTTTCTGGTAAAGTAGGGGCCATCATGGCGCCCGCCCCACAGGAGTGGTGGGAGGTCCAGTGGGCCGTCGGCAGGTGCTGAGCCCCGGCCAGTGGAGGCTCACCACTGTCCCTGCCCACGCGTGCACTGGGGCTCTCCGCACACTGGTGGGCTGGGCAGGAGCCGGTGTGTGCCCTGGTGGTGCCACGGAAGCCAGAAGTGCTGTTCCTCTGCCCTCGCCCAGACTCTGTCCAGGGACCTCCTTGCTGCCGCCCCCTCCCTCCCGGGGCAGGGTCTGGCCCACAGACCCGAGCATCTGGTGACGGCCCGTGCGGGTGACGGGGTGGCTCTGGCTGGCCGTCTCTGGAGGTGCTTGCCTGCTCCCACGCTGCCTCCTGCCTGAGGTCTCCCCTGGCTCAGAGGCAGGGGCCCCGGGGCCAGCTGCCCGGCCCTCACCTGCTCACCGCTGCAGTGTCCCCTGTGACCTGTGGCTGCCCAGGCGGTGGGGGAGGCATGGCCGCATCAGCCCGGGGGGCACATGGGAGGGGATGGTGAGACAGCGCCTGGCTGTAGAGCCCGTGGGGTCACGGATGCCAGGCTGAACTTCCCGGAGCAGGTGCAGAGGGGAGCCGGGCCGGGAGCCCGCGGCTTCTCACCCGCTCGAGGGCTGGCGCCCTTCTGGCCTCCCCACTGGCCTGTGTTCTGCAGTGACGTGCTGCCGCGGCCCAGTGTGCTGCCCCGTCGGCCCAGGTCTCGGCTCCAGAGACCCCGAGGAGCCAGAGAGTGATTGCTCATTCAGCAGCCGGCAGGGGCCAGGCGGCAGGCCGCTGGGCGTTCTGGGGACTCACGCGGGCGCCCTGAAGCCTGTTGTCGGTGGGAGCCACTGGGCGGGTTTGTTCCTTGGTCTGGGGTTGAGCTTCATCCCTCCTCCCAGGGTGGCCGCCCCTGGGTCTCGCCCCCATCTGTGGGCTGGACGCGTCCCTGTCTGCACCCCCTGGCCGGGAGCCTCTTTCTCCTCCCCGACGTGCAGTTGTCACTGGCCCTGTATGAAGGCTGTGACCTCCGGTGTCACGAGGCACAACCTGCGAACCCCACGGAGCCAGCCGTCGAGGGCACCGCTGTTCAGAGCTGCATGGGCAGCGACAGCCGCGACCAGCCTGTGTCAACCTGGCGGACACGACGTGGCCAACGGCGTCTGTGGAGTGTGGCCGCCTGCAGCAACGAGACCGCGGGAAAGCGATCGGAGGCAGACTGGGAATGAGTGGTTCCTTTATTGTTCCTTCTCCTCTCCTCCTTCTCTGTCTTCTGTCCTCTCCGATGCCTCCCGTTCCTCTCTACCGTCTGGTTAGATACTCTTTACCCATCACGGGTGCGTTAGTTCTCGTAGCAGGCACACACGTGTCTCAAGCTCGACTTACAGGTGCGGCACGCAGTGTCCCACGAGCACAGAAACCTTCTTAGTCAGTCACATTAAGGTCAGGTGTGAGTTGTAGTGAACAAAGCCTTGCTCCTGACAAACAAGCAAGCGCCACCTCCTGGCTCTCAGCCAGCCGCCATCTCAGAGCTACTTCTTCATCAAAGGCTCTTACTGTGGAGCCTGCAGGATTGGCGTGGCCGCAGCACAGGCCCCGCACGACCTCTCCCGGGCCGGAGCCTGGGGTCTGCTAGAGCAGAGGGGCTTCTCGTGGCCAGGGCTGCCCTTGTGGTGCCGTGGAGTCCCTGGAGGTGTGAAGGCGGAGTGTCGGGGCCCGCCGAGGTCGGCGTGGAGGGTGAGGACGTGGGAGAGGGCAGGGCCTGTGTCTGCAGGCTTCCCGCGGAGCGGCCTGTGACGAACGTGATCCTGGAGGAACGTCTGGAGCCCTTGCTTACCCCGCATCAGCACCGTGGCCTGCCCCCGACGGCTGCGGTCAGGGGTCTTTCTTGTGACCACCAGTGTGTCCTCGGTGCCAGAGATGCCTGTCATGTCAGCCTCTGAGCAGCAGGTCACTGACAGAGGCCACCATCCCTCGGCCACCAAGATTGCAAAACACACGGGCCAACCGCGGCCTGTTCCATCCCTGGGCCGAGAACAAAGGCTCCTGACTGCAGCAGGAAGGTCCTGCCACACACAGGCAACAGCTGTGGACCCCCGCAGGCTAGGCCCCAAGACAGCCTGACCCATGCCACAGCCTGACCCGTCGACAGCCTGACCCACCAACAGCCTGACCCACCAACAGCCTGACCCACCGACAGCCTGACCCGTGGGACAGCCTGACCCATTGACAGCCTGACCCATGGGACAGCCTGAC